>CM064524.1:33802820-33834567 GCA_032716605.1 Paralithodes platypus | reverse complement strand
AAAATATTTTAGAATTTAAACCATTGTTATTATTATAAACATATGATTGCATCTTGTGTTTTACCTGTATAGTAAGTGTAATGATTATCCAGTTATAATATTACATCACATCATGATTCCAATATGTTTTAACTGACTTGATGGTGTAATGGTTGGCGTGTTTAACATATGTATGGGGTAACCCTGGTTCGAATCCCGATGGATCACATGCTTGCTTTCATTAATTTCATTGGGAAGTGTTTGGTGTTGGAGTGAAAATAATAAAAATCTATTATGAATGTTGTGGAGCTATCTAAAAGGAGAGTCATCTGAGGGTGTGAGGGTCTACCAGTGAAGCAGTGTCTGGAAAGGTCTGGATATTTGTTAGTCAAGAGGTATTTGCGTTTTTCTGTATCCTTTTCTTCCTCATGTTTAGCCCCATTAGTTATGAGATTTTAAGACGTTCGCCCCATGAGTTCGGCGATGGTAAGACCTTTCTTCCGATTTCTTTGTTAACATTAAAGCCTTTCGTGCCACGTAGGTGTCGACTTTGTCTTGACAAGCGACAGCGAGCCTGTTATTTAGTACGAACCAGCCTCCGGCCAAGACATTTTTCTACCGCAACAAATATACAAATTTATCTCGAAGGAGGTTATTGGGGGTGTTTCTTATGCTTGATAGAGGTTTAGGGAGCAAACTAAAATAATATATACTGTATATGATAATAGAAAACATAAATAAATAAAACACAGAAACCCAAACTAATATAACCCCCTTCCTCCCTTAAGTGCTCCTGCCAACTGCCTCCTAGATAGTACTGTACCTTACCTATCCTCAGACATTTTCTCTTGATGGAAAAATACATTATTATTCTCGATTAGTTACCATATCACATTTGTGTTGTAAGGATGTAATAGGTGAAGTCATAATTGTATTGTTTTATGATTGTTTGATAACTATTGTGTGGCCGTGTAGTCATAGTCACTTAGGAATTAATCTAGTGTGCTTAAGGGGGGTGACCTGTTTTTGTTCTGTCCTTTTTTCCCTGGCTTGTATCCAGCCTACTGGTTTAAGACGTTTATCCCCATCCAGGTGTACATTTTTTACTGGTGAGCGGTAGGGAGCCAGCATAGTTTTTCAATTTTGTTTGACAGCAGGCTAAATTTGTACATTTTTCGATAGAAACATTTCTCCGGCGAAGCCGGATTTCTTCATATAATGCTGGCTCGCTATCGCTCGCCAGGAAGAAATCGACACCTAGATGGGGATAAACGTCTTAAAATAGTTGGCTGAATGGGGCCGAATGGATACAAGCCAGAGAAAGAGAGAAAATAACAGAAATAACAAAAAGCAGGTCACCCCCCTTAAGTTATTGCATTCCTATATCTTAATTTTTAAACAAAAACGGGGTTATTATATCTTAGCTTACAGATTGACTAATAGTTTTGTCGTAGTAAAAAATACAATTAGTAATTGATTGCTTGATCTTTATTTGCATTTGTCTTCATCCATATTCTAACTAAATTACTGGAACAAGATATTGCATAATTTTGGCTTTTCTTTGTTGTCCTATCCGATATAGCGCCAATATCCACATGTTTTCCAATCCAATTTTATATATAATCTCACACATACGATACAGCAAATCGGATGTGCCAAAGCATTAGCAAAATCGCCCCATGAACGCAACTGTATTCAAGTTATTGTGCGTGGGCATACATACACACACAGTACAGTAGGCTGTAACGTAATCCATGGTGGTTTTGGCCGACTGACTCAGCCATTTATTGTGACTTAAGATCATTATACATTTGGGTTGAAATAATTGAGTTTAATATGTTATACTCCATATTTCTTATATACTGCATCTTTAAAAAGGATGATATACCTTGATCATAATCCTATCCAACACAGCGTTATTACGTATACCTCTCAAAGATGTCAAGCTTCCACTAAACAGGCCTCCCTTCTCCCTCATCTTTAGCCCCATTAGTTTGCAGATATTAAGACGTTTGGCACATTAGTTTGGCAATTTTAAGACTTATTGCCTAATATCTTTGTCAATATGAAGACCTTTCGTGCCATTTAGGTGCCAATTTATTTCCTACACGACCGATAGCGAGCCTGAAATTTAGGAGGAACTGGCCTTCGGGCTGGAAATTTGTCTACCGAAAAAAATTACACATTTATCTAGAAGGGGGATCTTGGGGATGTTGTTTTAAGATTGATGACAGCCTAGGGAGGAAACTAAAACAATTGTAAACCAATATATAAATAGACCAATAAATAACGACCTTTCCGTATGGGTATATAACCGTGACTCCTGAAGTCAAAGTATCAAAAGGCTCTGATGAATATACAGTAAGTGTTTGAAAAGGGCTATATGAAATGTAAATATATACATGTAAAATTAACAATACGTGCGAGCAGAAAGCGTTAGTGTAGCTGTTGTATCAGTGTAATCTATAACTCGGTCAGTGTCAATGAAATAGTGAGCTAATTATATGTGACAAGAATTAATGGTCCTGATATATGATAGAAATAGCTTAGTGACAGCTTGACATATGTGATTGGTAGACGTATTAGTGTTGTGAGGACAGTGCAATAAGTTACAAAGAACTATATGGAGTATTTGTAGAATGCTCTCTCTTCCTCTCTCAGCACCTTACCCATTCCGTTCTCAATTTTACTTCGGTGTTTGGATTATGTCACGAAGATGATAGCATTATATTCAATTCAATGGATTATGTCACGAAGATGATAGCATTATATTCAATTCATAGTTTCATTACGAACGTGAGAAACATTTCATGAATGTAATATTCTGATTAATATGTTTCATTAATTTGAATACAAGCCCAATGCGATCTGATTCAATCTGATGATCGTAAATATTTGTATTAGTTTATATCTCCTATCCAATATTTATCGGCGAAACTTTACCAATGCATAGCCTTAGCTAGTTTAAGTTTTTTCTAAAGAGTTCTTTATCCATAACCCCATTATTTATATATGTGCATTAATACATCCCTTATTGTCAAATTACATTTATAAAACCCATTCACAGCATTTACGGTGGAGCTTAGCTAGAGTTACTGCATTGATTCGATACTTGTGTGAGAATTGTCTCAATCAGAGTATTTGCCTAATTAGTGTGCTATTTTCTATGTTTAGCTTCACACAAGATTAAATTAACATATTCTCGGTATTAATTCTACCTCATATGATAACACCGTTCATGTGCTTTGGATATAACAGCATTTTAACCCATTAAGGGTTCCCGAACATCTCAACCAATAGACCATTTCAACCAGTATCTCTCAACCAGTACCAAATCAACCAAGACCAACCAGACCAGTGCCAAAATATGGTACTAACCTAACCTAACCTAACCTAACCTAACCTAACCTAACCTAACCATATTGGTTTATTTGGTACTGGTTGAGAGCTACTGGTTGAAATGGTCTACTGGTTGAGTTGTCCGGTCACCCCCATTAAGGGTTAAGTCCATGAGCTGCAGCTACCATTTGGTTTATGAACTTTTCCCCAAAGGCTAATAGTATAACAGGTACTTCACAGACAACCAGCCATATTACACAAGGGAAAATGGCTTCAAGATTGCTGGACAACGATTCAAGCAGACCAGGCAAAGCATTTCTTTGTCAACTGCGTCATAAACCTTTGAAAGAAGCTGCTATGAGACCTTATTGATTACTACGAAACTGCAACGTCTGGCAAAATACGTTTATATAAATGTATGAAAGCAAGCCCTTGCCTAGTTAATATAATAGCTAAATAAGTGAAGTGAATTGAGTTATGCACAACTACTGTCTTATCCTGTTACTCTCAAATGAACAACCTCATCACGACTATAGGCGGTATGTTGGTGTTCGTATTCCTTTGCATAGTTATCAGTAAATCATATGTAGATACCTAGTAGACACAATAATCAACTTAAATACAACATTTTTGTTTTAAAAATACCTGTAGTTTAAATGCTAAGGGTAAAGTCTAATCATCACCAAT
The DNA here is from genome assembly GCA_032716605.1 of Paralithodes platypus. NCBI lineage: Eukaryota > Metazoa > Arthropoda > Malacostraca > Decapoda > Lithodidae > Paralithodes > Paralithodes platypus. The sequence goes on along the minus strand of CM064524.1, from coordinate 33,830,562 downwards.
GTTATTTAAATTATTCAGGTAACTCACATCACAGGGAGTATCATTAACATAGTAAAACATGGTTACACATAGTTATTTGGGAGAAGATATAATTATTTAAGGGGGTGCTGAAGCGGGAGTCAAAACAGGCATTTATCAAAAGTTAACACCATATGGCGGAGATAAAAGTACAAAGGTAAGCAATCAGGTTGGTTGACTTTTACTAGATAGAAAGTACTACGTGGAAAAGAAAAAAAAATAACACGATAAGGAGGCTCTCCGCAATAAATGAAGAATGGCAATGCTAAGAAGGCTCACCCCAATAACTAGTCTCGCCATTTATAATATAATAATAAATAATTGTGCGAAAAAATCCTCTTGCACGACAACAAATCTGACGTGACATTTCTATCATTTGGGATGCGTCAAGCAGTAAATATTAGCAGGAATATATAGCTCGTTCCTACAGGCTTCCACGGCTTACAAACGGCTAGGGGTCACAGATTCTATACTCTTCATAATGATTAACTTAAAACTCTCCCAGACATATATGACGCGATCGCGTCATATGGAACTTATAACCAAAAACTCATATGACGCGATCGCGTCATATGGACTTATCTCTATGCCTCTCCAATAAGTTTATGACGCAATTTTGCGTCATATGAGCTCAGTAAGTCCGATAAGTTAGCTTACGATAAAACCGTTGGTGGCAACCTCAGCCTCCTCCGATAATTCTAACGGCCGCAGTGTTGTTGTGAGTGTAGTGCGAGGCAGTGGCAATGATCCTGGGGCTCCCGCCTCCTCGGACTTATTGGAACATAATATGTCGGAGGGAGTTAAGGGGGGATGGGCCGGTTTTCTGGACCACTTTCTCCCTCATGTTTAGCCCCATTAGTTTTCAGATGTTAAGATGTTTGCCCCATTAGTTAGTTGATTTTAAGACCTTTCGTCCCATTTCGTCGTCAATATTTAGACCTTTCGTGCTATTTAGGTGTAGATTTTTTCCCTGGCGAACGATAGTGAGCCTGTAATGTTGGAAGAACCGGCCTTCGGCCGGGAAATTTTTCTACCGAAAAATGTACAAATTAATCTATAAGGGGGATCTAATGGATTTTTTTTTTCTTTTTAATTTGATGGGGGTCTAGGGAGGAAACTAGAAAAATAATGAATACATGCAAAAATCGGCCAAAAAGTGAACCATCCCCCCTTAACATTAGTTAGAATAGAAAAGTATCGGTTCCATGAAATAGTAATGTATCTAATGTAGTATATTTAGGGGGAGACCGTAACCCAGTGGATAACGTGGTGTAATGTGGACCAAACGGACCCTACTCCTTACATGGTCACCAACTCAATGCAATGAAGATGCCCGACCATATTCGAAGATGTTGTGAAGGGCAGTATATGCTGCTCTCTCCAAACACATGTGTATAAATGTGTTGTCATCTAGTGTTGTAGAAAGGAAACAACCAACACCTTAAAGATCCACTGTCACCATCTAGTGCGACACATAATTATGAAACACCCGACACCTTAAATATTCACTCAATAATCTCGGGGCCTCGTAAGAGATACAGACTACTGATAGCCTAGACTTGTGAAGTCGAGACATCGTGGAAAAGAATATGATGAAAATAAATACTAAATCATTACATAATTTTCCATGACTACCTTCCATGTATATTATGTACTTCACAGGATAAACACTATAGAGGCGTGATTCACTAGATAACACGTTGTCTGATAACTAAATCAGTAACGCCATGCCTTGCTAACCATTTGTAAATCCAATGGCTCAATATAGAGTAGATTGTATAAAACCGGCGTCACACAAGTATTTTTCCGGCTTCAAGTCAGCGTTACCAATTTATGCCGGGTTAGCTTGAGGTGACCTTAACCCTATCATTTATATCGTATATAACAAATGTGGGCTGTGGAGCATTACACATTACTCGACTCTCAACCACATCAGGACGATGACGCCATGTTTGCCTTACATACTGGCTAATATTAGACAATTCCATGCAGCTTAAAAATGACCTATATTGTTTTGATGATTTACGAAGACATGATTTTCCCCTATCAGTACTAGAGGTAGAATATAATACACTAGGTTTATAGAAAGGGTTCTATAGGAAAATAAAGAGAGGTGAAGAAAAATTATGATATTATTATGCAACTCTCAGTAGCAAAGTTAAAGCTGATATTAGGAAAGTAAAGCCTGAACATAAAATAAAAAGCACTAGGGAATCTAAAGTAAACCCAAAGGGATTCTCCCAGTTATATAAAGCAAAAGTAAGGGCCAACATAGGCCCTCTTAAAACGAGTAAGGAAATTCCATAGATAACAAGGTCGATATTTGTAAAAATGTGAACAATAATTTTATCTCTGTTTTCACAGACAAAGGAATCTGATGTCCGTTTAATATATAATGCAAGTATAGATATTTTTTTAAAGGAGGCAAACATAAGTTGAAGAGATGTACTTGGATAGTTAGACAAGGTAAATCCATAACAATCTCTGGGACCGAACTCCATATATCTTAGAGTATGAAAATAATGTAAATAAGAAATTGGGCCTACGGTAGCTACACTTTAGGAGAACTATTTAATAATTTCTCCATAGACCTCCATCAAGCTTAGTAAAATACTCACGAACCTCCCTTGGAGATAAATTTGTACATCGGAGAGGAGAGTGTTCCTCGGGAACAGAAACACTTCCCTTGAAAGCGTATATTGTGTCGCTCTCCACCACTCTCGCTGGTAGTCTGTTCCACTCTGTCACCACACTGTAGGTGAAGAAACCCTTTGTTACATCAAAGTTTGCCTTTTTGGTCTTTAATTTCATTCAATTTCTGTGAGTTTGAGTATTTTTGTTGAATGTGAATAGCGCATTTATATTGACTTTGTCGAAGCCTTTCAGTATCTTGAAGCACTCAATAAGTTAACCCCTCAGCCTCCTCTCTTTTAATGAGAACAGATTCAATATTTTAAGTCTTTCATCGTAAAAAAAAATCTCAATGATGGTAACATCTTTGTAGCTCTACACTGCACTGGTTCGAGTCTTACAATGTCCTTGTTCAGATAAGGTGACTAGAACTGCACACCATAATATTCAAGGTGAAGTCTAACCATACTTTTGAACAATGACACTATTACGTTCTCATCGTTATATGTAAATTTTCGTTTAATGAAGCCCAATGCTCTGTTTGCCTTGTTTGCAGCTTCTATACATTGGTCGGACTTTTTTAGGTTTTCAGATATTAGTATCCCTAGGTCTTTTACTAGCGTTGTGGTTTTTATTTGTTGGCCATTAATTTCATAATTTGCAGCACCTGACATTTATCGACATCGAAGGGCATCTGCCATTTTTCAGACCACTCGGTTATCTTATTTAAATCAGACTGCAGTGCATTTCTACCTTCTTCGGTCAGGAGTGCACTCCCTATCTTTGTATCATCGGTGAACTTGGGGATGGTGTTGTTTATCCCTACATTGATATTGTTAATGTAAATGAGAAACAGGACTGGTACAAGGACTGAATCCTGCAGAACTCACTTGTGACAGGCTCCCATTCAGATTCCACCCCATTTATCATCACTCTCTGTCTTCTATCTGTAAGTCAACTTTTTATCCAAAGATTTAATTTTACCTCAGAGAGAGAGAGAGAGAGAGGGTAATGGGTAGTAGTAATGTACCCTTTATAGTTTGGTTCTCAAGTTACGTGACGGCTCGGCGGGAGCGTTCCATTTGCACGGGGCTTCAACAATATGTGGAGCTGCTGACAAATGTTCGTGAGCTATGGCGATTTTCTGTATGCAAATATATCCATTTAAATTGATGCTCAGATCGAATCAACTAAATATTTATAAATCTATATTTTATATTTATTAATCTATAGCAGACTTGAATCCCGATGTATCAATGGGAAGATAGTATTGGGATGAAATATGTGCTGTACCTCGTATCAGTGCATTACCACAAAGCCCACCGAAACACCCTCATAATACCCTCATTGTTCCCTGATTATATAGTACTGTATGAATATTCCCATATTCAAAATACACTACAAGGGGGCAATGCCTAGTGAGTTAATTGCTCAATAGGTGGCGTTCTGAGAGTGAGGGTCCGAGTGTATTGGCTGAGACAGTGAAGCACAGAGCCGAAGAAAACTGCAGAGATGGGGCTGCTTCGAGCCGGGGCTGCTTTCGAGCCGGGCCCCATGCATCCTGCGAGGGAACAATGGCAGGGGCTGGTTGCAGCTCAAAGTCCTTCACATCTCACTCCCTAGACTGGAATGAGACCTCACTGGCTTCACTGTTTAATGAACGGTTGAATGTACAGGCTCTCAGCCTATGCTCAAGAGCGAGTAGTTGGAATATTGAAAAAAACAAAACAAAATGGCAGATATATGAACTCATTACTCAAGTAATTTTCTAGTTACTGAGGTTAGTGGTCAAAATTGTTAGCTTACCTATAATGAATGGATAATAGTAGAAGGAATAACATTGTAGAGAAAGTATTTGCTCAGTGGAACCCATTTCAGACATACTTTAATAAAAGACAATTTTATTTATGTTCAATTAAATTATGATCCTACAAATCTAAGACGTGCTAAAATAACGGAAGTATTACTACGTGGGATATATTGGTGGAAGGGAAACACAGGATAGAGCTTGTATTCTGTATTTCTTTAACGTTTTGGGCTACGCAGATCCCATCATCAGAGACCTATCTTCAGAACCCTTTGAAGATGAGTTCTACATAGCCCTAAGCGTTCTATATATCTATTGCCGGACGCCTTACTCCGCTTACGAGGGTGGCCATACACAAAATGCCCCCAAGCGGACCTATTCCCTGTGAGAGGGACAACCCGAGCCAGTTTAGTGAAGGACTTACAGGATTGACCACTCAATTTAGGATCCGTCCGACTCCTAGGCCCTCAGTGTATCTTGTTAGCACTATTTTTCTACAGTGGTGTTCGGCTAATCCATCCACTAACCTGCCTTACCCTTAGGTAAGCAGTACGGATTTGTATCAGGTTTACTCCCCTAGACAGGTTGCCAACCAAGGCTGACGAGGCCCATTCACCCGGATTTGTATAAGGTTGTCTCCCCTAGATGAATTGCCGACCAAGGCTAACGAGTCCCATCCCCCGAAGCGTTAAAGAAATATAAAATTCAAGGTTTTTCTTCTTTCACCCTATCTATTCAATTTTCATAGTGGATCAACCACATCTACGAGATATACATTTTGTCATTTGAACAGTGCAAATCCAAGTGAACAATAGATATGTCCTTTGAACCCAAATACTAAAATTTCTATTTTATATTTGTTTTCCCAAATAGCTATAAATTATCACAACATATTTTTTGCGCTATTTGTTTCCTGTCTGACGTTAGTTTAATCATATTTTTCTGTGAAGTGTTCTCGAAGTTATCAAAATAAATAAATATAAACATAAATAGATATATAAATTAAAAAATTATAGAAACAAAAAAAACACGTACTGCCCTATACCTCTATCTTTGTAATTGCGATTCATTCTCGACTGTGCACATAGCCATACCCTAAGTAAACGCATTAGTCTCCGTGTTATCCTTTCATGTTCCCCTACTTGTACCATATTGCTAACAAATATTTGTTGTTACTGTACTGTATACTGTTTTCCAGTTTTCTCACTAGGCTACATTAACCCTCTCCCACTTTTTGTTTTTTTCCAGTAAATTTTGTAACAAATGTCTAGTCCATTTGTGATTTTCAGGCTTTAACTGTGTCATACTGCTAATATCAATTTTTGTTTTATTTTCAGGCATAAATTGTGTTCTATTGCTAACATATTTTTTGTGATTTACACGCATATTCATTTTATCATATTGCTAACAAAATTTTGTGTGATTTTCAGGCTTTAATTGTACCATTTTGCTAACATAAATTATTGTAATTTTCAGGCATATTGTGATTATATCGTCATGGCGCCGCAACGAACCTTCACGAGTTGTTCCGGTAAATTTGGCCATACCATGTTTGTTGATACTGATGTACAAATTTGTAGATTTTGCCAGCTCCGACAGAAGATTGCGGATGAATTGAATGCAGCTCACCGCAAGATCGATGCCCTGACTACGAAGCTTGAATCCCTTCAAGAATTTGCCACACTCAACTTAGAAGTGCCCTCGGCCCAAGAAACCACTACGATGTCAACCGCCATTCCAGTGCATACAGTACCGGTACCGGTACCCACACCAGCAGCTACCTTAGATGTTGCAGAAAATAATAATGACTCTACTCTCACTCCCCCCCAGGACAACTTTCAGTTAGTGAGAAACAATGTGCATCCCAGTACCAGTACCAGGAAGGTCATCCCGACAACATGCCAAAACCGCTTCAAAATTCTTGCTATTGACGAGGAAGAGGAAACGGAAGAAGTTCAGCTTGTGGGCGAGTCGCACACAAGCTGAACATGGTCCGTGGCCAATTAACCAAGTTCTGCGCCAGGGCACCCAGGACCAGAAAGCGATTCTGTATCCCAGGTGGCGGCGTGGACGACATTGTTGCGGCTGTGGAAGAGGTTTCCAGGCTCGCCCCCGCAAGCACCACGTAAGTCATCCACGTTGGATCTAACGATGTCCAATGGACGCAGTCAGAGGAACTACTTTGCAAGTACCGGCGGCTGATCAGGTCCTTCAAGGAAAAATCTAATAGAATCTTAATTTCAGGAATTGTTCCCCGGATTGATGTAGAAAACCGATTCTACATCATAGCTACCAGTACAAATCGCCGACTAGCCAAACTCTGCAGGGAGGAGGACATCGGCTTTGTCGACACGTGGGATCATTTTTACTATGATAAATCTTTGTTTTCAGGAGATGGTGTACATCTCAATGAAGTAGGAGCTGCACGTCTTGGTCGTCTGCTGAACGATGCAGTCAAGGATTTCCGTTCAAAAAACGGGGTCAACCGGGGGTACCCAGACAGGGTAGTGTAAGTCAAATACGAACTGAAAATTCAGACAATGCACAATCAGTAACATCCAACTCTAATACTCTTAAGGTGTTTTATGTAAATGCTCATAGCATACGCAATACATTTTCAGATCTAGAGGAAATCGTGTTTACAGAACATTATGATATAATCGGCATTACAGAATCTTGGTTAAATACGGAAGACAGAGACTTTTTAGCCGAATATACGCTTCCTGGTTATACAATGTTTGAGAAAAGTCGGATCAATAGAAATGGAGGAGGAGTTCTGTTTTTTATAAAGGAAAGTCTTAATCCCGTCTTAATGTCAAAACCTCAAATTGCGAATATAGACATATCTTACGTACTATTAAATAATAAACGAGGAACTAAAAATAACACTAGCTTTATTATATAGACCCCCAGCTCAATCAGTGCAAACTGACAGTGAAATTTATGAACAAATTGCAGAAATAACTAACATACAAGATACCATAATTCTTGGCGATTTCAACTTACCCGTGACTAAATGGGGCGATATTCATACTTCACACTCTGGACACGACCTCTATGCTAACTTGCCAGAGAGTTCACTTTTTCAATTTGTACAATCTCCAACCCGTGGTAATAATGTGCTTGACCTTGTACTCGCAACAAAAGAAGAATTAATAGAGAATTTGAATGTTGGTGATGAATTCAGTAACAGCGACCATCGTACAATAATTTTCACTTTAAAGTTTACTAGTAACAAATCAAATAGCAGCATTGAGAAAGTCCCAAATTTCAAGAAAGCAAATTTTCATAAACTTAAATCAAAGCTTAAAGAAACTGACTGGAGCTTTCTGACTAACAATAACGACATAAATACATCTTGGGAGTGTTTCACAACCACTTACCTTAAGGCAGTGCAAGACTGCATACCATTGAAAATACGGCGTCCAGGCCAAAATGATAAGCCCAAATGGTGGAATAAAATATTTCAGACTGTCTGCTTGCTAAATTTTTGCTAATGATAGATTAAAATCCTTACAAAATGACGAAGAACGGGTGAAATTTGTAGAACTACGACGCAAAGCCAAAAAAGTTAATTAAGCAAAGTAAAAAGACCCTGGAGTTACATGTTGCGAATCAAAGTAAGACAAACCCGAAAGAATTCTATAGTTATATCAGAAAGAAAAAGGTAGTTACTTCAACTGTTGGACCGTTAGTCGATGACAATGGAGAATACACCAAAGACGAAGTACAAATGAGTAATGCCCTCAATACCTTCTTTGCATCAGTTTTTACAACCGAAGACCTCAGTGATATCCCTACACCATCGCCGATTCAGATTGATATTTCAGATGTTCTAAGCAATATCACCGTTACAGAGAGAGAAGTATTGAATTGTTTAGATAAACTCAAGGTAAATAAAACGCCTGGACCTGATACAATCTCGCCTAGAGTTCTAAAGGAAGCTAAGGATGAGCTCTACAAACCACTGACATTCCTATTCAATGAATCCTTGCAGTCTGGGACTATGCCTGATCAGTGGAAGCTACCCAACGTAACAAAGATATTAAAAAAAGGCAGCAAATCCCTACCCAGTAACTATCGTCCAATTAGCTTAACCTCAATTGTATGTAAAATGCTAGAAACGGTCATAAGAGACAGACTCGTAAATCACTTAGAGGCAAATAACTTACTTAAAGATACTCAACACGGCTTTCGTAAAAAACGTTCCTGTTTAACAAACCTCTTAGACTTCTTCCACGATATCCTCAACCTCTGCGATGAGAGTAAAGCTGTAGATATTATATACCTTGATTTTCAAAAGGCCTTTGACAAAGTTCCTCACAAACGTTTACTGCTAAAACTAAAAGCGCATGGAATACAAGACGGTGTGTTGAAATGGATAGAAAATTGGCTCAGCGACAGAAAGCAAAGAGTAGTCATAAATGGTAAGGCATCTAAATGGACCAATGTAAGTAGTGGGGTACCCCAGGGATCGGTACTAGGACCAATTTTCTTTCAAATTTACATCAACGACATAGATGAGGGTCTCACCTGTACAATCTCAAAATTTGCTGACGATACAAAAATTGCAAATAGCGTACTCTCAGAAGAACAAGTTGACGATATGCAACACAATCTAGATAAATTGTCATGTTGGGCCCAAATTTGGCAAATGAGTTTCAATGCGGATAAATGTAAAGTACTACATATCGGATACCTAAATGAGAAAGCAAACTATTCGATGAATGGCACTCAGCTTAAGAATGTAAACAGAGAAACCGATCTGGGAGTAACAATATCGAGTAACCTAAAACCGAGTCAACTATGTTCAGAAGTTGTTAAGAAGGCAAACCAAATAATTGGCTTTATAGGCAGGTCATTTGAGCATAAATCCAAAGAAGTTATCCTAACCCTTTACAATTCCTTAGTCCGCCCTCTTCTGGAATACTGCGTTCAATCCTGGTGCCCTTATTACCAAAAAGATATAAACAAACTAAATGAGTTCAACGTAGAGTTACCAAAATGATACCTAGCCTAAAGAACAAACCATACGAAGAGCGTCTTAGGGATTTAAATCTATTTCCTTTAACCCAGCGCAGATTAAGAGGTGACTTAATTCAAGTGTTCAAAATCATCAAAGGCATCGACAATATGAACTGTAGTAAGTACTTCACTATCGACCAATCTAATTACACGCGGTGAAACGGTTGCAAAATTATTGGTAAATCTTTTAACTCACACGAATCTAAGAATTTCTTCTTCAATAGAGTTGTCAACTTGTGGAATGGGCTTCCCCGAGAGACGTTATAGACTGCAGCACCGTTGATTCATTTAAACTCCGCCTAGACAAATATCTCGCATCAAACCCGCGACTGACTGCGTTTGTAAATGAATAACTTTATTTTATCCTCCCCTCAGTTACTAACCCTTCTGTCCCCTACTAACTTCCTAATCCTGCCACGGACATTAGTTCCATGGCAGTAGTTCCCTTTCCAATGTTCCCTTACCCACTCTAAACCACTGTTTGGACACTTGATCCTCAGTGTTTTGGAGGACAAGCAGCCTTGAAGGGTCACTAGACCTGTTGTTGCTTGATTTCCTTTGTACTTTGTACTTCTTTGTACTTCCCCTTTTTCCCACAACATAATTACATGTTCAGGAAAACCTCCATTCTATTCTCTAAATGACCTCGTCACACCGATTATGCCAACATAGTTACCCTCTCTTCTATCAATATATAACATTTACATTTAATGCACTTCAATATAGTAAATATGTTTTCCCCACTATTAACATGTTTTGCAAACATGAAATTTGCTCGTTTTGTATTTAGAAAAATAAATACAAATGGAGATATGTGTAATAATATCTATATGTAGAATATGTAAACTTCAATGATAGGTAAATTAGATTAAACATACTGTACGTAGCCACAATGCTTGTAGGATTTATGGACATAGGATGAAGCAAGGAAGATCTGAGGAAGAGTGTTCCAGAGCTTACCGGTTGTGTAAAAGAAAACTTGGAGAAACATCTTTCTCTGGAGTTAGAAAGTTGGACAGAATAAGGATGAGAGTGGCTTGAAAGACGTGTGCCACTTACCCACTGAAAGGTGCGAGAACAATATATATCATGAAGTGCAATAGATTATAAAAGGTGTTGGTATATTGCGGCAAGGGACCAGATATTAGATAGAGAAAGAGAGAGGACGAGATCAAAGGTTTTTGGTTCGCCGTTTGAAGAAGAGTTTATAGTCAATTCATTATAGGTAGACCAGAAATCTTGACTTCTATCATCTGTATCTCAAAAGGGGCTAGAACAAATGGGCTGTACATTTCCAAACCTACTCCCTGACTGACTCTTCCCAAATGGTAGAACTATTTGTTCGATTAATCTAGTCGTCCTTGAGTTACAGAGGTTAGGGGTCACGATTTCTGGCCTACCTAATAATATCTACACAGTAGTATGCTGAACCACCCCATACAGGTGAATATTGTTTCACACCTGGACGTAACCCCTGGATAAACGAAGATGCTGCATATGGAAGGGTACTTATAATTTATGCAGAGATAACAGTCTTATTAACATATGAGATATATTCTTTCCAGGAAAGATCAAATGGAAAACAAAAATGGATATATCTAAAAAGGAGACAAAGGGAGGATTTGTGTGTTGCTATGAGAACCGGTACGGGATTGTTGTGTGGAAGATATTTGCATATGTATAGGCATCGATTAATTATTATTGTTATTATTATTATTATTTATATCAATTTATTACATTTTACATATTTATTTTATTGTTGTAGTAGGAGGGGTTAACAAGTAGGGAAGGTTAACAAGTAAGGAAGGTAAAGTAGAGAAGGATGAAATACAGGGAGAGATGAAAGTACGGTAGACATGAGATATTGAGGCATTGAATATAGCGAGACAAGAGCTATTGGGCAGTGCAGAAAATAGGAAGTTTATGCCCTGGTCACGTAAACTTTGTAAAGATTGTCAACGAGAGTTACTATATAAAGCAGGTCCAGGTAAAGTAAATTGGTCGCGTTCTGAGAGTGAGGGTCCAAGCCTGGGCGATGAGACTGTGAAGCACAGAGGCGAAGCAGCTTCAGAGATGGAGTAGCTTAGAGCCGTGAAGCTTCGCTTGTCTCACTCCCTAGACTGGAGCAAGACCTCACGGGCCTCACCGTGTTCAGCGGTAGAGTGTAAAGGCTATCAGCCTATGCCCGAGAGGGAGAAGTTAGAATATAGAAAACAAATAAAATAAACAGTTGATACAGTGCTTGTTTTAAATGTGTCATTATAGCTATTAACCCTGTCAGTGTTCGAGGACGCATTTATTAAACTTAATTTAGCGAATTAATGTAGCTTTGGACAAATCTGTAGTCAAATGCTTGGGATAGTTTATACCTTTCCTATTCTGAATACAAATGTTCAATCGTAGCTAGACTAAAATGATGAAAGTCGTCCTGATACTGTGAGGGACAATTAACATAGAAGCAACCCCACTTTAAACATACTTTAACTAATCGTAGCAGCACTTAAGGCTGTATATTTTACTTGCAAGGATATAATTTAAAAAGGCTAAACTATTAATTAACCCTTCGAGAATCAGGACGCATTATGACAGTTTATTCTGCCTAACATTCGACGGTTTTATACAACTTAGGAAGAACTGTGGGACTTAAAAGGGAAAACATTGACTCGATTAACCCTCTGACTTTCATATACCCTTCGTAATAGAAATAAAATCGTCTAATAACTACCAGAAAACAGGAACTAAATGCGTATCAGGTCTTTAAAAGAGTTAACAATATAAGTAGCTCTGACTATGCTATTTGTGTGCACTACAATGAAGTGTTCCCCTTTAAGGTCACACAAGTACAGTTAGCTACATTAATTTATATACACACCATGATTTTATGTATGGAAGTAAAATTAGCGTCATTGCCTTACACAAATAATTAGCTATGAAACCGTTTATTGTTCATATGAATTAACTACTCAATTACGGTTTACATTTCTAATGCAACTATACTATTTTTCCTTCCATATATATACTCACGGAGTGCATTCAAATTAATGTGGCCAACTGTACATTAATTCATTGTTCCACTTCTCTCCTTAGAAATTATCTTCTTTCAATCTCAATTAATTCCTATTCACATACACTTAACCCAATTATATTCAGTCAATTTCATTATTATCCGAATAATGAAGGTTATTCATGAGGTAACCAGCTACAATTTACCCTATTCTATAGAAGTTAAAAAGTACAATAAACACATTTGAATGTATTATACAGTAAGTGAACACAGTGGGGAGACTGTAGGCACCAAACGATCAGGGCAGTACCAAGGGAAGGCAACATAGGCATATGGTAACGAGTTGCTGGAACTCCTGTTTCGTTTGCTTGGCTTCCCTCACTGTGTTTTGTGCCTCAGTGTAAACAGAATAATCCAACTAGCTCTCACAACACCTCATATTAATTTTCCTACACTTAACAAGCACCCCACACTGATTACCAATACACCTAAATCATTTAACGTACCTTGAATTTGACCCCCTTTCAGTCTTTCGATTTTTTTTTTGGGGGGATGGGGGGGGGGGGGGGGGACATTTTGTTATAGGTATCTTACTTTTTTTTTCCTTCATACACATATAAACAAAAATATTAAAGTGCCGAGTACCAGGCCTTATTTCACACCAAGTACAGTACTCAGATGGAAAAGCCATCACTTTATGGGGTGCGATATATATATCTCTTAATCGACTGGGAGGACTAAGATTAAAACAGTACTCGATTACAATTTATAAAGTTTTAATAATTAGGTTACAAGTGAGCAAACCGGTATATGTTAACAGTTAACTTAATGATGGACTTTATCATATTGGTGATCACATACAGATATTACACAAAAGGTTAAATGGCCATGGATCAACAATTAAGATATACATAAATAGAGATAGTAGAACCTGTGGAAGAAAAGACACACTTATGTGTGTACGTGTGTGTTTGTGGGTGAGGGGGGGGGGGATATCATAACTGTATTAACTGAGTACTTTGAGTGGTATTATACGGAGGCATTCTATGGTAATCAAATATAGTTGTGACATAGTCTCCTAGACGGTCTCGCCAACATTCTTGCATATAACTATATTCAGTCGAAAAAGACTTAGCATTATAGTTTAGAAGGGATTCTGAAAGACAGGAATAGCCATACTTATGTACCTTTACTTCTTAGAGTTTGATATGTTTCCCACGGGTCACAGGCATCAGGGGATATCTTCTTCACAGGTGTACTAGGAGGGCCACGTATCTTGCTGTGTTGTGTCTCGGTGCCTTCGTCTTCTTCTCCTTCAGGTCGTTTTCCGTGGGCACTTTTAACAAGCAAAGTACTGTACTTTACCAGACGATATACGTACTGGTTCCTCAATAGATCCAAGTGGTACATACGAGTATGTGGGGAGATGTTAAGTGAATTGGACGTTGCATTGGTAGTTAAAGTAACCAGTACCTCGACAGGTCCAGGTATTTTAACCGCATGTGCTGGGCAAACGTCAGGTGGTCTAAGCGTTCTTTTAAGAGGTGGTTTACTCGTTGGCTTTGTGCGAGATGGTGCAAGTGAGTATGCATGGAGAGCATTAGGTGGTTTAGATCCCCTTTTTCTCGAGAGGGGTCTACATGGGGGAGCGTTCCGAATAGGTGAGTTTCTGAACAACCGCTCCAGCCATACTTGTATTATGTTTTAACATTGCTACTCTGGAAGAGCCGGGCAAGGTCGTCATGATTGGTCATCTGCTTCTCTTGTGCCTTAAGTCACTTTGGTTCTGGACTGACTGATAAAGGTGAGATCTTGGGCAAAGTGACAGTAATAATGGGCTGGGGATCTGGAGCCAAATGGTGGCTTGGATAGTGAGTTGCGTTTTCTTGGGGAGTGGTTGGTCAGAGAAAACGTAATCGGTGGGGATACTTGCTATCTTCTTTAGGTGCTAGGCATCCTGGTGCATCGGCAGAGGTAAGATCAGGCATAACATTTATAATAAGTTTCACTTATGCAGGGTATACCATAAAACAAGAACATCATCGCCTGTATTCGCTTTACATAAAACAAATTCCATTTTCTTTTCTTTTAGAGTTTTGGTAACGGATTGATAAAGCAGTCTTATTGGCCACAGTAAAAGGTAATGAACGTGCACACCAATATGCAAAGAAAATAATTAGTCAGTCACCTGCAACTCCCTACAACCACGTCGGCAAAGATCGCTTGATAAGAGATTTACAAATACTAGCATCAGAAGGCATTACATCGTTCACAACTAACTGATTAGATTAAACAGCACGTGTTTGAATAGGTTTAAGAGAAACATCCAGTTCCTGTGATTATCTGCAGATGCAGTCTTTGGGGACTGTGGGAAACTAATAGATAGATATGTAGATGGATATATTTTTTAAATAAGTGAACATGTTCATGACCTTACGATATTCTAATATGGCACATAAACTAGTGTACTATCGTAGATTTCCATCCTAATCCAGTTCTCCTTCCACCAGAACAATTGATCCAACAACCAGATTCTTGAATCACGTGTAATATTATGTGTATTATGTAATGAGTTATGCTTTTGATCTACTATTCATTGTTTAAAATGCTAAAGAGTGATAGGGGTTTGTTTTCCAGAATCCACCCAACCCTCAAGTACGAACCCTCCCTTTCCACAAGCCTAGCATTTTGGGTGGATATCATTAGGAGGAGAGTGGGGAGTATAAATATTTAGGAAGAAGATATTTAACAACTTTATTGGCCTGTACATATGAAATAATGTATATTCTAATATTCTATGTTGAAGGAATTGCCTCAGCGGATATATTTAGTAATAGTTGTGGATGTATGTGATATTTCTAATTAAAATAGGACTCGAATGCACTTCGAAATAGATATAAGTATTGTGCCTGACAAATATATAAAATCATTTATGTGAGATTTGGGTGTTTATTATAGTACGAAAGTCTTTCAAGTGTTAATGTAAAACCTTCCTCTAAACCAGCTTATGTTATTGGCGAGGGGCAAATAAAAAACACCTCTCATGATCCATTTATATCTGTTTACCTGTCATCTACCAATCTAACTGCCACCTATTGTTCCGTATATTTGGTATGTTAATCAATTTACTGTGTAATATTGTCACAGAGCTTGTGAGGCGTCATTGAAGATTATTATTGATCCCAGGATCTCTAAACTTAGCCCTCGGTTTTAATTCAGAGTATGCCGTTACCTAGTGATCCTTAACAAGTATAACTACGTGTTTATTAACCCTTTAATGACACGAGGACGTATTATATATTTTATTCTGGCTATTATTAGACGATCTAATTCGGATTAGGAGGGAATTGTGGGCGTCACAGGGTTCTTAGATAATAGTTATTCCCCCTTTGACTATTTGAAGGCTACCCAAAAATAGGTAAAATCATCTAATGTTAGCCAGAATAAAGTGAACAAGAGTTCTCGAGTACTGAAAGGGTAAAGGTCTCAGAATAATTGATGCAGCCCTCTACCCTAACTCTGGGTCATTATTTGTTCTCTTTAACATTCCCCCTTGAGGATTATGACGCGTTTTGACAGTTTATTTTGGCCATCATAAGACGATTGTATACAGCTTAGGATGGATCTGCGGAAATTAAAAGGGTAAAAAATATCTCAATTAACCGTCTTAATTCTTGTACCCATCCTACTCTTAACAATATCGTCTAATGATAGACAAAATATACGGCCAAAACGTGCCATAATCCTCAAGGGGTTAACTCTACCTAAGTATTATATATTACCTATTTCCTATCCTTGTAAATCCACCTAATATCCCATTCAGCATGATATTTTCCATTAATTATTGCAATGATTAGATAATATTATTTTGTTTGGGAAGGATCTATGGCCGTCAAAGCGTTAAGTGAGAGTTTGAGCTTCTTTGATTTGCTAGAAATCCTTCCTAAACTAAAGAAAATAGCCTAGTATCAACCCGAATATAATCTATGCCAGCGTATTGATATAATTTATGTTTTCAGGATTCGATGACGCATTTTAACTTTATTCTGGCTCAGGTGAGAAGACTTCATTCAGCTTTGGAAGGCCCTGTAGGTATCAAAAGGGTAATGATATGTATATTAACAAACCCTCTGACTAACAATCTCTTCCAAAGCTGAACATAATCGTCTAATGATATCCAGGAATGGTCTTTTGATAGAGTTAACGTTATGCTTTTTCTAACCCACAGGCTCTACCCACATCGCCGCGGCCGGGGAATCTGAGTTGCCCCACCCGTGCACCACCTGCCCTTACTTCCTGCCCACCCCCACGGACATCACTACACCTGTGGGGGTTCCGGCCAACCTCACCTGTGGCATCAGACAAATCGGGGACAGAAAGGTAAGGGGGCGTGTCTCTCTTGGGGCGGGGTGTACTCGAAGCAGATACCCCACTGTTGCTTTATGTCAGTCGTGTTGGTAATCTATTTAGTCTGTCTACATTATTCCAACTATCGTTTCCATATACCACACAGGTATTCTAGTGTCTCATGTGTGTGTGTGTGTGTGTGTGTGTGTGTGTGTGTGTGTGTGTGTGTGTGTGTGATCCATTGTATAGTCAAATATCTGCCAATGTATAAAGATCGCATTCTGTCTCGAGTCGGCCACCCCCAGCTATTGGGTATGTTCCTAAGTATATACATACACATACATTATAGCACATCTATGTATTACGGAATAATATAGGCACACCAAGGAATTATGGGAGAAGTGGGTTTTTTTCCGGACTCCCATCTTCCTCACGTTTAGCCCCATTTGTTTTCAGATTCTAAGACGTTCGATTCATTAACTTCGCGATCTTAAGACCTTTCACCTCAATTGTTTGTCAATAATAGAACTCTTCATGCCATTTAGGCGACGATTGTTTTCCTGACGAGCGAGAGCGAGCCTGTAATTTTAGGAGGAACCTGCCTTCGGCAGGGACATTTTACTACATAATAATGTAAGCAAATTAAATGTTCTTGAAGGGGGTCTACAGTATAGGGGGTGTTCTTGAAGGGGGTCTACAGTATAGGGGGTGTTCTTGAAGGGGGTCTACAGTATAGGGGGGGTGATCTAGGGGGTCTACAGTATAGGGGGTGTTCTTGAAGGGGGTCTACAGTATAGGGGGTGTTCTTGAAGGGGGTCTACAGTATAGGGGGTGTTCTTGAAGGGGGTCTACAGTATAGGGGGTGTTTTCTAGTTTAGCTTGATGGAGGCCTAGCAAGGAAACTCATAACTAAATATATACATAAATTTATAAATAAATAAATACATAAAATTATATAAATAAATATTTAAATAAATACATAAATATATAATAAATAATTAAATGAAAAAAATAAACAAAAACAAACAAAGCCTACCCCTTTAAGACCAAGGGAGGAAAAAAGCTAGCTGTGCGTGTTAGAGTCTCGTTGTTTGCTAAGTGGTCAATGAAATGCTGGCCCACTAAAACAACTCCTAACTTCCCACACCCCAACTACCGCTTCACGATCATTATGCCAGCCAATCACGAGCGGACAGTCACTCATAAAGATTCGTGGACCTCACCTAATTTTAAATATGGAAGTACATATCTGGAAACGAATGTATGAGTATAATTGTCTGTACATTAAATAAAAATACTATGTATATTATTTATTGAATAGCGAATTCCATCCTAAAATCAATCCAGATAGTTGTAATTGCATAAATAAACACAGAGGGGGTCCACGAATGTGTTTGAGTGACTGTACATGTCTTAGCCCTTCATGAATGTGTGAACAGCTAAACTGAATAACGATATACATATAACCATTTCAGTTCCGGTGACGTCCTTTTAACTTTAGTCTGACTACAATTACACAATTTTATTTAGTTTAAAAAGTCCTCCAGCAATTAAGAGGCTTCGAACTGTCTCACTTTATAAAATTTACTACCACAGATCCTTCTTAAAATGCACAGAATCGTCTAAATATAGCTAGAATAAGATTAGTATGACGTCGCCCGTACAACAAGGGTTAATAGGTAAAACATTAATGAGATAATTTGATTCAGTTCATACCACGATTTTTGTCCTAGAGTGTACTTTCTTTTACCTCATATGTTTAGTATAAATAATCATGATATAACTGCACAATCAAATGCCAATAGAACCAATAAGTTGACAATTTCCTAGATATTCTATTTATCCCCTTACAGTTACACACACACACACACATATATATATATATATATATATATATATATATATATATATATATAAACAGCTATTTCTCTGTAATCATATATTATCAATACAAAAATGCAGGTTGCCATATCTACATAATTACACTCCTACGATTATATTTCACTACCCAAGGTATATATCTAGGCAATATCTTAGGATTATTGCATATAAATTACATAACAGTGTTTCCCGGTCAACAATTCAATAACGATTGTTCTGTATTTACATCAATTAATTCGCCTTGCCAATAATGCATAACTCCTAATATAGAATTGCCAATGTTCACCAATCAGCAAATGTATCTCGCTTCCCCGCCTTTCACAATACAAATGTCAGCTTCAATCATCTGATACCATCGGCGAATCGCTACCCCCCCCCCCCCCCCTCTCTCTCTCTCTCTCTTTCTCTCTGACTTTTGGGAGACTTTCAAATATTCTAGCCTGAATATTTTCCTGTGAAATAGTGTATGCATAATGTCTGAGGGAGTCTGCAAAGTAAGCTTTCCAATAGTAAAGTATACACCCACATTAATCTGTATCGACATCAAAATTAATGAGATAAGACGGTATCATAAAATATCCCAAATACTTCAAATTCTTTTCAAGGGTTTAGAGAACTCTTTGTTTATGCATATTAAGGATATTTGTATATGATATTGGTGAAACCTCACTCGTATAATCTCTAAATGAATTGACCATACGAAAATAGTAAGTAAAGTGAAAACGTTACTAAAAACAACAACAACTCCAGCAAGCTTTTTTAGAGTAGTAAACTGGTCTTAAAAATGGAAAAGGATTTCATCATGGAAAATTCCCAATGCTACTTATTGGAAGGAAAATAATAAGATACGCATTGCAAAATTAATGGATCCCAAGTTAATTGCACGACAAAATAAAAATATCTGAGTGTTGTAGGATGTAAAACCAAGTCGTCACTGCTCAGAAGCGACCAAAAAGGTAAACTTATAAGTTGGAAGATTATTTTAATTCATATCCGAAAATAAATATTTTTACAATTTTACACCGCATTAGCTCGACCCCTTCTGGGGTACTATGTGCAGTTTGCATCACCATAGTATAAAAGGGATGTTGATAAATTGTAGATAACTAATTAAGAGAAAGAAAATACAAATATATATCAAAGTTGAGAAATAAACCATTTGAGGAACGCATTGAAGAGTTGAAACTGTTTAGCCTGGCAAGGCGCAGCATGAGAGAACACTTACTTGAAGTATGCAAAATTTGCAAGGGCAATGATTATCTACTGTAGATGTGCATCATTACTACACATTTGACCAGTCACAAAGGGAAATGGCTTCAAGATTGCTGGACAAAGATTCAAGTCAGACCAGGCAAAGCATATATTTTTCAACCATGCCGTTAATATATGGACTACACTGCATTGAGGTGTTATTTATTGTGCAACTGTGTCAACTTTCAAAATACGTTTAGATAAATTGATGAAATCCATCCCCCACCTAATTAATTTATTACCGGAATAAGTAAAGGTAACTGAGTGAACAGTTATGTATGTCAATTCGCCATTAATTAAAACGAGTAGCCTGTCAGGACCAGTCAGTCTGCTGTTGTTTGCATTTCTTAGTATTATAACTAGAAAGATAACCAAAGTTAAAATTATAGAAAACGCGACTCTTGACCATGACTGCAGTATTTACACTTGCTTCTGCGGGTAGCGTACTTCAATCTTATGGTGACACTATACTCTTTCTTTTCATCTGGCGATAAATTGAATCCTTTAATAGCTACTTTCTCGATACTTAATGAAGAACTATGAAACTACTATGCATATTCATCATATTAAGACCTCGTATGTATAATAAGCACCATATTTCACTACAAAATCTTCGAAATAACTAATACATCTTCATGGGAACTTTGAAATTTACCGTCAGTTGAAAATAAAATTACTATAGTTGGGCAGCAATTTTTCAAAGCCAATAAGTTTCGGTGAAGGTTTTAACTGTTTGTTCTTATATTGCGATGGGAGTAAATAGTTGAACAAATATATATGGGAAAGGCAATATAAACTCCTATTTGGATATATAACCTTATAACCAGCGATTTACATACTCTCCCTAATAATCTGGCCTAGGGCGCAGTAATCTTCAGGATATATTATAGACTAATGTCTATATATCTTGGTAATCATATGGGTATGGGACTAACTTCGGACAGTGAGCTAACTTTAAATATTTCTTGACTTAATATAATGGGCCACTGTGAAGGGAAAATGATCGATATTAAGGAAAAAAAGATATGTATGCAATGGGGTTGGAAGAGGAAGGTGGGGTTGGACAAAGGGAGGTAGGGTTGGAAGAGGGAGGTGGTGTTGGAAGAGGGAGGTGGTGTTGGAAGAGGGAGGTGGTGTTGGAAGAGGGAGATGGTAATGGAAGAGGGAGGTGGTGTTGGAAGAGGGAGGTGGGGTTGGAAGAGGGAGGTGGTAATGGAAGAGGGAGGTGGTGTTGGAAGAGGGAGGTGGTGTTGGAAGAGGGAGGTGGGGTTGGAAGAGGGAGGTGGGGTTGGAAGAGGGAGGTGGGGTTGGAAGAGGGAGGTGGGGTTGGAAGAGGGAGGTGGGGTTGGAAGAGGGAGGTGGGGTTGGAAGAGGGAGGTGGTGTTGGAAGAGGGAGGTGGTGTTGGAAGAGGGAGGTGGTGTTGGAAGAGGGTGGTGGTGTGGTAATGGAAGAGGGAGGTGGTAATGGAAGAGGGAGGTGGTAATGGAAGAGGGAGGTGGTAATGGAAGAGGGAGGTGGTAATGGAAGAGGTGGTGTTGGAAGAGGGAGGTGGTGTTGGAAGAGGGAGGTGGTGTTGGAAGAGGGAGGTGGTGTTGGAAGAGGGAGGTGGGGTTGGAAGAGGGAGGTGGTGTTGGAAGAGGGAGGTGGTAATGGAAGAGGGAGGTGGGGTTGGAAGAGGGAGGTGGGGTTGGAAGAGGGAGGTGGGGTTGGAAGAGGGAGGTGGGGTTGGAAGAGGGAGGTGGTGTTGGAAGAGGGAGGTGGTAATGGAAGAGGGAGGTGGTGTTGGAAGAGGGAGGTGGTAATGGAAGAGGGAGGTGGTGTTGGAAGAGGGAGGTGGTGTTGGAAGAGGGAGGTGGGGTTGGAAGAGGGAGGTGGTAATGGAAGAGGGAGGTTGGGTTGTAAGACGGGGGTGGGGTTGGAAGAGGGAGGTGGTGTTGGAAGAGGGAGGTGTTGTTGGAAGAGGGGGATGGTAAAGGAAGAGGGAAGTGGGGTTGGAAGAGGGGGGTGGGGTTGGAAGAGGGGGGTGCTGTTGGAAGAGGGAGGTGGGGATGGAAGAGGGAGTACAAAGGAGTACAAAGGAGTACAAAGGAAATCAAGCAACAACAGATCTAGTGACCCTTCTAGGTTGCTTGTCCTCCAAAACACTGAGGATCAAGTGTCCAAACAGTGGTTTAGAGTGGGTAAGGGAACATTGGAAAGGGAACTACTGCCCTGCCACTAACGTGGCAGGACTAGGAAGTTAGTAGGGTACATATGGGTTAGTAACTGAGGGGAGGATAAAGTTATTCATTTACAAACGCAGTCAGTCGCGGGTTTGATGCGAGATATTTGTCTAGGCGGAATTTAAATGAATCAACGGTGCTGCAGTCTATAACGTCTCGGGGAAGCCCATTCCACAAGTTGACAACTCGATTGAAGAAGAAATTCTTAGATTCGTGCGAGTTAAAAGATTACCAATAATTTTGCAACCGTTTCCCCGCGTGTAATTAGATTGGTCGATAGTGAAGTACTTACTACAGTTCATATTGTCGATGCCTTTGATGATTTTGAACACTTGAATTAAGTCGCCTCTTAATCTGCGCTGGGTTAAAGGAAATAGATTTAATTCTCTAAGACGCTCTTCGTATGGTTTGTTCTTTAGGCTAGGTATCATTTTGGTAACTCTACGTTGAACTCGTTCTAGCTTGTTTATATCTTTTTGGTAATAAGGGCACCAGGATTGAACGCAGTATTCCAGAAGAGGGCGGACTAAGGAATTGTAAAGGGTTAGGATAACTTCTTTGGATTTATGCTCAAATGACCTGCCTATAAAGCCAATTATTTTGTTTGCCTTCTTAACAACTTCTGAACATTGTTGACTCGGTTTTAGGTTACTCGATATTGTTACTCCCAGATCAGTTTCTCTGTTTACATTCTTAAGCTGAGTGCCATTCATCGAATAGTTTGCTTTCTCATTTAGGTATCCGACATGTAGTACTTTACATTTATCCGCATTGAAACTCATTTGCCAAATTTGGGCCCAACATGACAATTTATCTAGATTGTGTTGCATATCGTCAACTTGTTCTTTTGAGAGTACGCTATTTGCAATTTTTGTATCGTCAGCAAATTTTGAGATTGTGCAGGTGAGACCCTCATCTATGTCGTTGATGTAAATTAGAAAGAGAATTGGTCCTAGTACCGATCCCTGGGGTACCCCGCTACTTACATTGGTCCATTTAGATGCCTTACCGTTTATGACTACCCTTTGCTTTCTGTTGCTGAGCCAATTTTCTATCCATTTCAACACACCGTCTTGTATTCCATGCGCTTTTAGTTTTAGCAGTAAACGTTTGTGGGGAACTTTGTCAAAGGCCTTTTGAAAATCAAGGTATATAATATCTACAGCTTTACTCTCATCGTAGAGGTTGAGGATATCGTGGAAGAAGTCTAAGAGGTTTGTTAAACAGGAACGTTTTTTACGAAAGCCGTGTTGAGTATCTTTAAGTATGTTATTTTCCTCCAAGTGATTTTACGAGTCTGTCTCGTATGACCGTTTCTAGCATTTTACATACAACTGAGGTTAAGCTAATTGGACGATAGTTACTGGGTAGGGATTTGCTGCCTTTTTTGAATATCGGTGTTACGTTGGCTAGCTTCCACTGATCAGGCATAGTTCCAGACTGCAAGGATTTACTGAATAGTAATGTCAGTGGTTTGGAGAGCTCATTCTTAGCTTCCTTTAGAACTCTAGGCGAGATTGTATCAGGTCCTGGCGTTTTATTTACCTTGAGTTTATCTAAACAATTCAATACTTCTCTCTCTGTAACGGTGATATTGCTTAGAACATCTGAATTATCAATCTGAATCGGCGATGGTGTAGGGATATCACTGAGGTCTTCTGTTGTAAAAACTGATGCAAAGAAGGTATTGAGGGCATTACTCATTTTGTACTTCGTCTTTGGTGTATTCTCCTTTTTCATCGACTAACGGTCCAACAGTTGAAGTAACTACTTTTTTCTTTCTGATATAACTATATAATTCTTTCGAGTTTTGTTTTATTTTGATTCGCAATATGTAACTCTAAGGTCTTTTTACTTTGCTTAATTAACTTTTTGGCTTTGCGTCGTAGCTCTACAAATTTCACCCGTTTCTTCGTCATTTTGTGAGGATTTTAAATCTATCATTAGCACATTTTTTAGCAAGCAGCCGTGTGAAATATCTTTATTCCACCATTTGGGCTTATTATTATGGCCTGGACGCCGTATTTTCGATGGTATGCAGTCTTGCACTGCTTTTAGGTAAGTGGTTTCGAATAACTTCCAAGATGTATTTATGTCGTTATTGTTAATTAAAAAGCTCCAGTCAGTTTCTTTAAACATAGCTCTAAGTTTATGGAAGTTTGCTTTCTTGAAATTAGGGACTTTTTCGATGCTACTATTTGGTTCGTTACTAGTAAACTTTAAAGTGAAAGTTATCGTACGATGGTCGCTGTTACTGAATTCATCACCAACATTCAAATTCTCTATCAATTCTTCTTTTGTTTCAAGTACAATGTCAAGAACGTTATTACCACGGGTCGGCATTCGAACAAATTGATAAAGCGAACTCTCTTGCAAGTTCGTATACAAGTCATGTCCGGAGTGTGAAGTAAGAGTATCGCCCCACTTGGTCACAGGTAAATTAAAGTCGCCAAAAATTACGGTATCTTGTGAGTTACTTACATCTGCAATTTGTTCGTAAATTTCTCGGTCAGTTTGCACTGATTGAGCTGGAGGTCTGTATATTAACGCAAGTATTATTTTTGTACCTTTATTATTCTTTATTAGCACAAAAGATGTGTCGACGTTCACAATTTGAGTTTTTGACACGAGGGTCGGGTTAAGACTTTCTTTGATATAAAATAAAACGCCACCTCCATTTTTATTTATTCGGCTGTTCTCAAACATTACATAACCGGGAAGTGAATACTCTGCTAAAAAGTCTCTATCTTGTGTATTGAGCCAAGATTCTGTTATGCCCAATCACCTCATAATTTTCTGTAAACACTAGTTTCCTCTAAATCTGAAACTTTTAATTGCGTTATGACTACGAGCGTTGTGCATAGAAAACCTTTAAAGTTTGCGGTTTTAGAACTCGCAGATCGTTCTTTCCTCGAATTTGTTGGTTCTGGTCGGATGCTACATTTACATTCATGGCTGTCCTCCGGTCCTCGGTCGTTATCCCTGACGGTTTTGGAATTTGGGTCGTGTTTGGTGGAGCTTTATCCAAATTCGCGGTTTTGCTTGGACCGGATTAGTATTTAATTCCTTTGTGAGAATTGCCGTCCTCCACGCTGTCTGTTTTCGTCGGTGCCTCCTTCCTGGTTGTCCTGTGCTGAGTCGATTTCTTCTCCGAAAATCCTCCCTTCACACTGCATCCGTTTGAGAATACGCCCAAAACGCGCGTGCTCCCCACCTGGTTTCAGATGAACATCCATCATCCGAAAACAAATAGTCATCGTAGTAGCAATTGTCCCCAGGTGTTCGACGAATCCCAACGGGTTTCGCTTCCTGCAGAGGTTTTGCTAGACAACGCTTTGTGCTGGTGGCTAGGTTGTTAGTAAGAATCGCCTCTCTACACCGAGCCGGGGGACTGATTTCCTGAGACGATGATCCTTGATGACTTCTCCTTAAACGACTTGATCAGCTGCTGGTACGTTTAAAAGCAAATCTAATCTTTCGAACGTGTTCGCTGTATAATCGTTGGATCCAACGTGGATGACGTACATTGTATTTGCAGGGGCCAGCTTTGATACTGTCGTCAACTGCGGGAACTGACGTCCATCCCACACCCACCACCACAGGGGATACAAAAACGCTTCCTGGTCTTAGGTGGCCCTTGCGCAAAACTCTGTGAGCTGACCACGTATCCATCGAGTCTCCCCACGAGCCGGACTTCTTCTATTTCCCTCTTCGTCATCTGAGTCTGCGAATATCTGGAAACGGTTTTTGACACTGCGGTAATGCGGTATGTTGTTTTCCTGGTCTTGGGGCAAACGTTGTTCCTCACGACACGGAAGTTGGGTCCCTTGAGGGGGAAGAGAGAGGATCGCTATTTTGTATCTTGAGTAATCGGAAACATCATCTGAAATGGCTACTGTAAGGCGTTGAATGGTTGGCAGTTGACGTTGGGGCCGTTGGTGCGTGCTTGGAGTTTGCCGGTGACAATTGAAGTTTGTGGCACTCCAACGTTTTGAGTGGTTACAAACTCTTGGAGTGATTCCAGCTTTCATGTTGAGGACGTTGATCTTGTTGTAGGCCTTCATCTAATTTGCACTGTAAAATTCTCCCATCGTTGCCTCGGCAGAGGCCGGCAGACTTTGAAAAGATGCGATAGTAGCAAACATGGACTCACCAAAACCTACCCGGCGCAGTTTCTGCACAAGCGCGAGGCATGGTGACAAGTCACTTTCTTCAGATCACTATCACGCTCACTTAAAAAAATCAATTCACTCACTTTACAACACTTCACCTCACTTTAAAAACACTTCAATCACGTCAACCGAAAACGAAAACAAAAATGTTGAGATACGCAGAATTAGGCTTCCAGGGGCGATAAGCCTAATAACCAAAAGTTTTTTTTTTTTTTTAAATTGAAATACGCAATAATAGGCTACCAGCGTTGAAATAGAGCCTAACCGAATATAATAAAATTGAAATTCGCAGCCAAATAGGCTAACCAGGTTGTGTATAACCTAAACCTTAAACAAAATATATGGTATAACAAGAATAATGGTTACTAAATATACAATTCACCAAATAGAGCTTATATAAAAACTAAAGTGTGACTGCACACAAGGGTTAATATACTTGTGTCAACAGATGACCCTGGGTGCACTGAAGCACCTAGTAAAGCAGTAGCCTACTCTTTTTAGATAAAAAAGTGTATCAGTCCAAAGGTTATTACAAGATCGGGTGCAAGCCAAACAACTAAAATTACAGATATATATAGCTAACAGGTAGGATAACTAAATACCATATCTACAAGAGTTAATAAAACAGATTTGGCTGGCTTATAGGCCTAGGCTATGGTTTGGGTTAAGGTTTAAAAAAGCTTGGCAGGTTTGGTTAGGGAGGCTAGGTTAGTTTTAGTTACCAAAATAACCACCCGTTAGCTTAAAGTAAAATTATTCTGCGAGCAAAAGTCAAGAAATATATCTATGGGGAAAAGATAATGATATGCACCTTAAATTTGGGTACAAAATTTGCTGGAATTTAATATGTTATAATCCCCAAAAAAGGTTTGTTTTACAAAATGGGTGTCGGCGTTTAGTCCCTGTAGGCGGTTAGTTAGTAAACAATTATTTGGTTTATTTTAGCAAATTAATATGGCAAAGCTTTACTTACATACACGGCAGTTAAATTGACTACTTTACTACAGTAGGTAATGGGTAAAATTAGGGGCTACGATTTTTCATATAAAATAGTAATAATAGATAGCGTTTGTTTACAAAGCAAAACAAAACAATAGATGGCGCTAGTGGCGCCCAATGTCCGAGCAGGAGTCTTGTGATAAAGCACAAAGTTTTTTCCAGTCAATACACAGCGACAATATCGTGGCAGTGGTTAACTTACTACAGCTACAGTATGGTTAAACGTGCCTCTTACACCACCTTTCATGCACAAGAAATGAAGAGGATGAGTAGTATTTTTTTTATTAATACTCAAATTATGATCGATATCGTGAGAGCGTTGACAGAGCGTCTGCAGCGTCTGGCGGTAGCACGGGGGGTGAGGAGGAGGGAGGTGGGGTTGGA
>CM064524.1:33787868-33802720 GCA_032716605.1 Paralithodes platypus | reverse complement strand
GACCTGGCACTGGTTGAGAGTTACTATAACGTGGTGTTCTAGTATACAGTATTGGTTGACCTTGCACGGGTTGAGAGCTAACTATAACGTGGTGTGGCTAGTATTACAGTCTTGGTTGACCTGGCACTGGTTGAGAGCTAACTATAATGTGGTGTTCTAGTATACAGTATTGGTTGACCTGGCACTGGTTGAGAGCTTACTATAAACGTGGTGTTCTAGTATACAGTATTGGTTGACCCTGGCACTGGTTGAGAGCTAACTATAACGTGTTTTTCTAGTATACAGTATTGGTTGACCTGGCACTGGTTGAGAGCTTACTAGAACGTGGTTTTTTTATCTAGTAAAAAAATTTACAGTATTTGTTGACCTGGCCCCTGTTGAGAGAGCTTAACTAATAATGTGGTGTTCTAGTATACAGTCTTGGTGACCTGGCACTGGTTGAGAGCTTACGAATACGTGGTGTTCCTAGTATACAGTGTATTGGTTGACCTGGCACTGGTTGCGAGCTAACCTATAACGTGGTGTTATAGTATACAGTAATTGGTTAGACCTGGCACTGGTTGAGGAGCTTGCTATAACGTGGTGTTCTAGTATACAGTATTGGTTGACCTGGCACTGGTTTGAGAGCTTACTATAACGTGGTTGTTCTAGTATACCGTATTGGTTGACCTGGCACTGGTTGAGAGCTTACTATACGTGGTGTTCTAGTATACAGTATTGGTTGACCTGGCACTGGTTGAGAGCTTACTATAACGTGGTGTTATAGTATACAGTATTGGTTGACCTGGCACTGGTTGAGAGCTTACTATAACGTGGTGTTCTAGTATACAGTATTGGTTGACCTGGCACTGGTTGAGAGCTTACTATAACGTGGTGTTATAGTATACAGTATTGGTTGACCTGGCACTGGTTGAGAGCTAACTATAACGTGGTGTTCTAGTATACAGTATTGGTTGACCTGGCACTGGTTGAGAGCTAACTACTATAACGTGGTGTTCTAGTATACAGTATTTGTTGAATCTGGCGAAGAATTATTCAATACATTTACTACTCGGTTATTACAATGATTTTATAGACAAACATGGTGCTAATTCGAAATTGTTGGCTTTAATATTATACAGATGCATAGCAGTTGCATTTATTCCCATTAATTATCAAAATAGCATCGGCTAGGGGAGTAAGCGTTTCGCCACATTTAAATATTGCCATTTCTAAATATATGGGTAGTTGTTTTGCAGTTTTCCAGGCACTTGGTACGGTTTCTTGCTGAAGTGACAAGATAAGGACTGAGATAGTTATTCTTTCACATTTTGCAAAAACTTAACAAATAAATAAATAAAATAAAATAAAACAAAACAATAAAGAAGTAAATTAATATATAAAGCATTGACTTAGTTGAGTTGTCCACAGGTCACCAAACAAACACTCTGACAAGACTACTAAATAGGCTCAATCCATTCTGCCAAGCTTCGTATTATCCATCATCAAAATATTATTAGTGTCCTCATATCTCGGTCTGAAAATTGACGTCCTGCGGATATTTTTGATCCGCTTATTCTACTAAGCCCAACCCCAAGCTGGCTACTACAATAGGCCAAATATGTCATGCCACAATTTCGATTTGTTTTTCTGCCTCTGTCTATCATTGTCATCGTCATCTTCAACCACTTCTATACCGGCGACGTCTTTTTTTATTATTTTTCTAGCTATATATAGACAGATTTGTGCAGTTTTCTAGCTATATATAGACAGATTTGTGCAGTTTTCTAGCTATATATAGACAGATTTGTGCAGTTTTCTAGCTATATATAGACAGATTTGTGCAGTTTTCTTGCTATTATAGACAGATTTGTGCAGTTTTCTAGCTATATATAGACAGATTTGTGCAGTTTTCTAGCTATATATAGACAGATTTGTGCAGTTTTCTAGCTATATATAGACAGATTTGTGCAGTTTAAGAAGGATTTGTGGTAATGAAAAGGGTTAAGTGAAATAGTTCGAAATATGTTAATTGCTGGGGTCCCTTTTTTAACTGAAGAAAATCGTCTATTAGTAGCCAGAATAAAATTAAAAGGACCACCGGTAAAGAACGGGTTGAGTAGAACTTGAGATGGTTCGGCCATATGGAACGTATGGAAAGCGAGAGAATGTCTAAGAGGGTGTATGAGAGCGAGGTGGAGGGACAGAGAGGGAGAGGTAGACCGATAGAGAGGTGGAAGGATTGAGTGAGGAAGTATATGAACGAAAGCGGTGCTGGTTGGGGGGAGGGGCGTCGACTGACTGGGGACAGAGGTGCATGGGGGCTGTTCGTTCGTGGCCACCCCTTCGGGGATCATGGCGTCAGGCAATAGATAGATAGATAGAATATTACATACATCAACTACAACTCTTATATAAACTATTAATTGTAAAGCAAGTTCCATCCAATAATCAATCCATATAGTTCAAATTGCATACATAACAAGAATATAAGCGGGTCCACGAATGTCTATAAGTAATTGAACAGGTTGCAGATTGCACACAGATTAGTTGTCCGATAAACGTCGATATACTACTGACCGTGTGGCCGCTACTTCGGGAGAATTACGCCAATACGGAAGTCAAGTTTATTTTTTTTTATTTTATTTTTTTTTTTGGCGCATTCTTCCTATTCTTGCCTTTCTCTCGTTTGGATTCCTTTTTTTTTTCTTTTATCCCACGCCAGCAGAAAACACTACGGCAAAAATGTGGGTTCGTTAGAGATTACGGCTGTGGGAAGAGAGAGAGAGAGAGAGAGAGAGAGAGAGAGAGAGAGAGAGAGAGATAGAGAGAGAGAGAGAGAGAGAGAGCGAGAGAGAGAGAGAGAGAGAGAGAGAGAGAGAGAGAGAGAGAGAGATAGAGAGAGAGAGAGAGAGAGAGAGAGATAGATAGAGAGAGGATGAGAGAGAGAGAGAGAGAGAGAGAGAGAGAGAGAGAGAGAGAGAGAGAGAGTGAGAGAGAGAGAGAGAGAGTTAAAAGGAGTTATACGGAATAGTTAGTATCTCGGAGACATTGCGGTCCATTCCGAGGAGATACTCGAAGTGGAAGGAGAGAGACTGTTTAGTGCACTACACTCTTTACAGAGTTTGCAAAATACTATCTATTCTCTTCTTGAACTGCTCTACTGAAGAACTATTTACAACTTCGGAGGGAAGTTTGTTCCAGGTAGAACATATCTTTCCACAAATACTAGTGCTGAACCTTTTCAATTCTAATTTCCACCCATGTTTGCATATTGTATTCATATTGAAGCTCAAATTTGAGCTGTAATCCACATTGTCAAACCCATTAAGTATTTTAAAAACTTCAATGTGCTGACTTCGTAGTCTGCATGTCTCCAACGGGAAGAGATCAAGAGCTCTCAACCGGTCCTCGTAGCTCATTCTTCTTAGGGATGGAATAAGCTTTGTAGCCCTACTTTGTACTCTTTCCAGTCACTCTATATCTTTCCTGAGTGGTGCAGACCAGAATTGAACAGCATACTCCAGGAGAGGCCGTATCAGAGCGTTGTAAAATGTGAGGACTACTTCCTTATTTCTATTTTTAAATTGCTTCTCAATATAGCCAAATCATTTCTGAGCTTTCTTCTCTACTTCAATGCACTGCTTGGAAAACTTTAGGTCACTGCTAATCAGTACACCCAAATCCTTTTCCAAGTCAGTCACTTGCAGAGGCATTCCCAATGGTAAATAGCCTGAATTGGGATTTGCTTGGCCGATATGCATCTCCTTGCACTTTTCCATGTCTCCGACCATTCACCCAGTCTGTTGAGGTTCATCCTGAGCTGTTCAACCCCTTTGGGGTCTTTCACATTCATTCCAAGTTTTATGTCATCTGCATACTTGGAGATCACACTCAACAGACAAATATCGATGTCCTTGACATATTGTATATGATAAACAATAGTGGGCCAAGGACAGATCCCTGTGGAACTCAAGAAGTGACTGGAGTCCACTCAGAAGAAACACCATTAATTACCACTCGTTGTTGTCTACATGTTAGCCAACTTTCTATCCAATTTGTGACCTCTGTATTTATACCTAGTGCACTCACTTTTTACATTAGCCTGCAATGAGGCACTTTCTTAAAAGCTTTTTGAAAATCTAAGTAAAGGATGTCTATGGCTCTACTTTTGTCATACTCACTCCGCATTTCATGGGCAAATTCCATCAAATTGGAAAGACATGATTGCTGTCGCCTGAATCCATGTTGGGAATCTGTAATTAAATTGTGAATTTCTAGGTAGTCAACTATCTTGTCTACTAGTATCCCTTCTAACAGTTTTACTATGATAGAAGTCAAGCTAATTGGCCGATAATTCTTGGAACACTCGTGATCCCCTTTCTTAAAAATTGGGGTCACATTGGCCAGTTTTCAGTCTTCAAGGAATTCTCCATTTTCTAGTGATTTGTTGAAGATGTCTGCCAAGAAAGGTGCGATTTCATCCCGCACTTCTCTTCCAACTCGGGGAAGAAAGCTATTTGGGCCGGATGGTTTGAACCTATTTAACTTTTCTATCTTATTTGCTACCTCCTCTGGGGTACATCTAATTCTGATAAGTACTTCAGAGAAGAGAAGAGAAGAGAAGAGAAGAGAAGAGAAGAGAAGAGAAGAGAAGAGAAGAGAAGAGAAGAGAAGAGAAGAGAAGAGGAAGAGAAGAGAAGAGAAGAGAAGAGAAGAGAAGAGAAGAGAAGAGAAGAGAAGAGAAGAGAAGAGAAGAGAAGAGAAGAGAAGAGAAGAGAAGAGAAGAGAAGAGAAGAGAAGAGAAGAGAAGAGAAGAGAAGAGAAGAGAGGAGAGGAGAGGAGAGGAGAGGAGAGGAGAGGAGAGGAGAGGAGAGGAGAGGAGAGGAGAGGAGAGAGAGCGAGAGCGAGACACACACGCACACACACACTGAGGGCCGCTGGGTTTAATTCCCGTGTGAAAAATGTGAACCGGAAATTGAGCCTAGGTTTTTCATGACCTCAGGGGCTGTGGGGCGGAGAGGAGGGGGAGCAGTGAAAATGGTCTTGTATTGAATAATGTGGCCAGTTATTGTAAGGTCATAAATACCTCTCTGGGATTCGAACCATGGCCAGCCACTGGTTACAAGAAGTGAAAATGGTCTCCTTTGATGAATGTTGCCGATTATTACAAGGTCATAAATACCTCTCTGAGATTCTAACAATAGGCAGCTACTTTGGTTACGAGAGGAAGTGAAAATGGTCTCCTTTTGATTAATATTGCCGAATATTACAAGGTCATAAATACCTCTCTGGGATTCGAACCATAGCAATCACTTTGGCTACGAGAGGAAGTGAAAATGGTCGCTTATTGAATAATGTGGCCAGTTATTGTAAGGTCGTTAATACCTCTCTGGGATTCGAACCATAGACAGACACTTTAGTTACAAGAGGGAGTGATAATGGTCTCGTGTTGAAGAATTGGCCAGTTATTGTAAGGTCATAAATACCAAATCTGCGATAACGGGGTATCCTTAACTGGGCATAAATGTACTCTACTTCAGGCTAACCCACACTGGTATAGCCTGATAACAAACAAGATGCAAGTTACGTTAAAATGCATAAAAGGGAAGCTATGGAAAGGTAAATTAAATCACAGCAAGATTTAATACAATAAAAAGATGCTTCAATACAGTTACTCTAAACAACAATAAACTCTTCACTCCTATCTGAAAGAAAGTGAAGTCTAGTCCTACAGCATAGACCTGGAAACTTCTGAAGAAAGTCTGATGCTCATAAGATGCTCGTATCTTAAATTATATAAAGGCAGGAGGCAGGACACCACACGTGTAGACTGAATACACTAAAAGATAGGACATATAATGTTAAATGACACGAGAATATTATAAATGCGCAATGGCAGTAATGCTCGACACTAAAAGAATTACTTCCTCATCAACGAAACAGTCTGCTATGGTTGTGCAACTCAACAACAACCTAGACTCATAAATGCTGTGAATAATAATGTGTACATATCAAAGAGCTTATATTAAATACTAATAAGTGTCTACTCAATTAATAATGTCTAGCTGGAATACTCTAGGTAAGGAACTGTGGTTGAGCAAGACAGGCTCGTAGCCTAGCGATGTCCTTAACACTGCATCCTTTACGTTACGTTAATTGACTGGGGTGCTCTCTTGATAGATCCAGATCACAAGTATCTGGTCCTATCCTGGCGACCCTCAAAAGATAAGCAAAGAGGCAGCAAAGTGTGGAACTGGAACAGGCCAACGCCCTCAGTCAACACAATGCTGCACTTGTAAAGAACGCAAGCGAAAAGACAATACAGGCTACCACAGTACCGGTCGAAGTCGTGTAGGTATAAGCAAACCATACACACATCGGTGACGACGACTACAGTTACCTTATCCCAGTCTAGCATTAAATCAAAGAGCAGACCACTAAATCAATAATGGAGACACACACCGAATTCTTAACCTCTACTAACTAAGAACCCTCAAACCTATTCTAAGTACATGTAAATATCTCAGAGGACGGCGCATGCAATACAATGGGTCGGCTATGGAAACCGTATGTAGATCCCAAGGGGATAAGTAATTGAATAAAGGTGAGGAGCAATGGAAAAGAAGAAGGTCAGAGAGAGAGATAGTGGTAAAGGGGGTGATCGGGAGAGAGTATGCAAAGGGATGTTAGAAGCATGCATGCCAAGCCTGTCCTGAGGAGGGTAGCTCCTCGGGACCCTTAGGATCCCACAAAGGCATTGTGGTCGGCCAATCACAGGCCGATACGTCACAAGGCAGCAGGCCCCTAGAACGCGCCAAGAATCACCAGCCAATCAGAGGCGAGAAAAAGCCCGCGCGGGCGGGAAAAACTCCTCCGGGAGGGAGGAGGGAGGAGGGAAGCAACACTCACTACCTCCACGCTGCCCGCTCGCTCTCTCTCTCAACTTTACACTACAATGCATCTTATATTCTACTCATGATATAAAATACTTCCCGTTGTCACAGACGAAAATAAAGACCACCACTGGACTGTCTGTAACAATGCAAGTAGTATGAAAGAAAGAACAACATTCTCTGATAACTGTAGCCCATTTCACTGCCCTGGCGAGCGCTAGTGGCTAACAGGAGGCGATTCTGCCAACGCTGGTAGGAGTCACACCTATTGAATAACGTGGCTAATTATTTTAATTTCATAAATACCTCTTTAGGATTCGAACCATGGTCACTTTGAGGCCGGTACCTCCAAAAGTACAGGGTCGCTATCGCTCGCCTGATAAAAAAATCGACACCTAAATAGCACGAACTCAGACGCAGGTAGAAACAAGAAAATATTTGAATGAAAATGAAAAAAGTATATTAGATACCGGGAGTAGGAGAAGAAGTATTTATACACAAAATGTGAGACGAAATACACATTAACGATGAACTTTCAAACTGGGAAGATGAACATAATGTGGGAGACAAAATATATATATATACCTAATACAAAGGAAGAAGAAGAAGAACGAAAGCTGATTACAAGATACATAAGTCTGGAATTACAGTATGCACAGAGGCGCAAATTAGACAAAGGAAATGGAGAAGAAACACGTGATGGACAAATGAAGAAGAAGAAGACGACAGAACAGGAAGCTAAGGAGAGACAGACCGTTTTTTTTGTTTTTCTATTAATTTATGTATTCCTTTATTTCTTAGTTTTCTCTCTAGACTTCTATCAAGCTTAGAAAACACACCCTAGACCCCCCTTCAAGATAAATTTGTAAATTTTTCGGTAAAATAATGTCCTGGCCGAAGGCCGGTTTCTCTTAAAATTTCAGGCTCGCTATCGCTCGCTAGGAAATAATCGATACCGAAATGACACGAAAGGTCTTAAAATTGACAACGAAATGGGGCGAAAGGTGTTAAAATCGCCAAACTAATGGGCCAAACATCTTATAAACTCAAAACAATTAAGGACTTAACACGAGGGAGAAAGGGGACCAGAAAAACAACCCATCTCCCCTTAACCTCAAACAGTCCCTCAGCCTCACCTTAATAGGAAACGAATGCACTGGACTGAGAAGACTGACGGAAATAAGCCAACACAGTACAGAATGAAAGAAGAGGAAGAATGATAAAACAACGTTCATTTATACAAGGAAATGTAGCATAAAGAGATGATGGATATTATTTAAGGGGGATGGGCCGTTTTTCTGGTTCCCCTTCTTCCTCATGTTTAGCCCCATTAGTTTTCAGATTTTTTAGACGTTCGGTCCATTACTTTGGCGATGTTAACCCTCTCAGACATATGACGCGATTTTGAGCCTATTGGGGATACTTTAAAGCCTTTGTTACCATCAGGGGTATTTAGAAACCTTTAGTTTAGTTACTTCAACCTCTGCAGTTGTCTTTGAATTAGCTGTGGGCAGAAAACTAATTTTGGAGAGGTAATTATAAGAGTGAGAGAACTCTATTTCTTATTGCTAATCTGGCAACCTCTGCGTCATTATGTGCGTGGAAGGGTTAAGATCTTTCGCCCCATTTCTTTGCCATTATTAAGACTGTTTGTGTCATTTAGGCGTCAAGTTTCCTGACGAGCGATAGCTAGCCTGTTTTTTTAGAGGAATAGGCCTTTGGCCTCTAGGAAAGAAGCTAAAAACATATTTAAAAGACTCATAAATGAGCAAATACATACGCCCATACGCCATATCGAACAATATAATTGAAATAATATGTTAAGAAGAATTACGGAAGCAAGAGACAAACACACGAGACGAAAAAAAAATAGATAGAGAGAGGAGAAACGTTAATATACAAAAGGGAATGAAGCATGAAGCGATAACGGATAATACGAAGCGAATAATGGAAATAAGAGAACTTGTTGAGTACACGTACGGAAGCAAGAAATAAATACACGGTGAGAGGGAATGGAAGAGAGATAAGACACGTCAATATACAGAAGGAAATGAAGTATAAAGTGATGACAGATAGTGCAAAGCGGACAAGACAAATAAAGAACACGTTTAGGAGACGTACGGAAGCGAGAAACAAACACACAATGAGAGGGAATGGAAGAGAGCTAAGAAACGTCAATATACAGTAAGTAAATTGACCACTTGCGAGTTTTAGGCTATAAGGAAGTTCGAGCCGTGAACATTGATATTAAGAGAAATGCAATAATGATGTGGGTTTCTGATGGATAAATAGTATGATCAATTTGGTGTTATGTATTTATATATGTATTATGACCGTATTTTAGCTGATAATTCTGCTAAATATTGATGCCCACAGCTCCAACTTCCTTATAGACCAAAACTCGCAAGTGGTCAATTGCGATGACGGATGCTATGAAACGAACTATAAAAATAAAATACCATGTTGAGAAGACGCGCGGAAATGATGAACAAACACACAATGAGAGTACAAGGAAGAGAGATAAGGCGCGTTAATATACGAAAAGGAGCGAAGCATAAAGAGATAACGGATAATACGAAACGAACAATATAAATGAAAGACCATGTTGAGGAGACGCACGGAAATAAGGAACAATGAAACACAAGGAGAGGACAAGGAAGGGAGATAAATACACGTCTCTATATACAAGGACATTAAGGACATAGTGATAATGGCGATTAAGAAACTATAAATAGTAACACAAGAACAAGGCGGAGAGAAAGACGGAAGCAAGACAAACAAATAAACAAAGCACACAATGTAAGCGAAGGAAAAATTATACAAACACGTTTTATAGTAGTCGGAAAAAGGATAAATATACAATGCCGAGCGTCAAAATAGAACAGTGTAAATTAAAGAAAGAGCGGAAGAAAAGGAAAGCAGCATGCACGGAAAACTCTATGACAGTAGGAGAGACAGAACATAACGTTATTAAGTGTTTTTTTTTCTGACGCCCATCTTCCTACTGCTTAGACCCAATTAGTTTTATGATTTTAAGACGTTTTCCCCATTAGCTTGCCTTTTTAAAGACTTTTTGCCCCATTTATTCGTCAATTTTAAGACCTTTTTTGCCATTTAGGTGTCGATATTTTTTGTCCTGGCTAGCGATAGCAACCCTGAAATTTAGGATAAACTGGCAATCGGCCGAGGGGTGGGGGGTCGGGGGCCGACTCGAGACAGAGCCCGAACAGGGGCAACACAACACAACAAAAAACAAAACAAAAACAAAATAAATTCACACAAATCTAGATCGTCCACGAGAAAAACCCAGAGGCCCAGGCCCATTTGGGATCCCCAACATAAGATTCCCAGGTCCCAGAACTCCCGGAGAGGCTCCGGTTTCCGCAGGCAGACATGCAGCGAAGCTCTACCACCACAAGTCCGCCCACCATGCATCCAGGCGTACCCTTCATATATACCGGCTCCCCGGGCATGGCGCCTGACGGACTATTATCTATGATGATAATGATAATATAACTCAAAACGAAATAACAATAACAATAAAATAACACACAGAAAGAAGGAGGGAAAATGAAAGTGCAGGAACAGAGATGGAGAACACAATAATGGTATAGTAGGATAATGAAGTGCAGGAACAGAGAGGGAGAACACAATTAAGGTATAGTAGGATAATGAAGTGCAGGAACAGAGAGGGAGAACACAATTAAGGTATAGTAGGATAATGAAGTGCAGGAACAGAGAGGGAGAACACAATTAAGGTTAGTAGGATAATGAAGTGCAGGAACAGAGGGAGAACACAATTAAGGTATAGTAGGATAATGAAGTGCAGGAACAGAGAGGGAAACACAATAAGGTATAGTAGGATAATGAAGTGCAGGAACAGAGAGGAGAACACAATTAAGGTATAGTAGGATAATGAAGTGCAGGAACAGAGAGGGAAACAATTAAGGTATAGTAGGATAATGAAGTGGAACAGAGAGGGGAAAGGTATACGGACAGAGAGGGAGAACACAATTAAGGTATAGTAGGATAATGAAGTGCAGGAACAGAGAGGGAGATCACAATTAAGGTGTAGTAAGATAATGAAGTGCAGGAACAGAGAGGGAGAACACAATTAAGGTATAGTAGGATAATGAAGTGCAGGAACAGAGAGGGAGAACACAATTAAGGTATAGTAGGATAATGAAGTGCAGGAACAGAGAGGGAGTACAAAGGGAGTACAAAGGAAATCAAGCAACAACAGATCTAGTGACCCTTCTAGGTTGCTTGTCCTCCAAAACACTGAGGATCAAGTGTCCAAACAGTGGTTTAGAGTGGGTAAGGGAACATTGGAAAGGGAATTACTGCCCTGGAACTAATGTCCGTGGCAGCATTGGGAAGTTAGTAGGGGACAGATGGGTTAGTAACTGAGGGGGGGATAAAATAAAGTTATTCATTTACAAACGCAGTCAGTCGCGGGTTTGATGCGAGATATTTGTCTACGCGGAGTTTAAATGAATCAACGGTGATGCAGTCTATACCGTTTCGGGGAAGCCCATTCCACAAGTTGACAACTCGATTGAAGAAGAAATTCTTATATTCGTGGGAGTTAAAAGATTTACCAATACTTTTGCAACCGTTTCCCCGCGTGTAATTAGATTGGTCGATAGTGAAGTACTTACTACAGTTCATATTGTCGATGCCTTTGATGATTTTGAACACTTGAATTAAGTCACCTCTTAATCTGCGCTGGGTTAAAGGAAATAGATTTAATTCTCTATGACGCTCTTCGTATGGTTTGTTCTTTAGGCTAGGTATCATTTTGGTAACTCTACGTTGAACTCGTTCTAGCTTGTTCATATCTTTGTGGTAATAACGGCACCAGGATTGAACGCAGTATTCCAGAAGAGGGCGGACTAAGGAATTGTAAAGGGTTAGGATAACTTCTTTGGATTTATGCTCAAATGACCTGCCTATAAAGCCAATTATTTTGTTTGCCTTCTTAACAACTTCTGAACATTATTGACTCGGTTTTAGGTTACTCGATATTGTTACTCCCAGATCGGTTTCTCTGTTTACATTCTTATGCTGAGTGCCATTCATCGAATAGTTTGCTTTCTCATTTAGGTATCCGATATGTAGTACTTTACATTTATCCGCATTGAAACTCATTTGCCAAATTTGGGCCCAACATGACAATTTATCTAGATTGTGTTGCATATCGTCAACTTGTTCTTTTGAGAGTACGCTATTTGCAATTTTTGTATCGTCAGCAAATTTTGAGATTGTACAGGTGAGACCCTCATCTATGTCGTTGATGTAAATTAGAAAGAGAATTGGTCCTAGTACCGATCCCTGGGGTACCCCGCTACTTACATTGGTCCATTTAGATGCCTTACCGTTTATGACTACTCTTTGCTTTCTGTCAATGAGCCAATTTTCTATCCATTTCAACACACCGTCTTGTATTCCATGCGCTTTTAGTTTTAGCAGTAAACGTTTGTGGGGAACTTTGTCAAAGGCCTTTTGAAAATCAAGGTATATAATATCTACAGCTTTACTCTCATCGTAGAGGTTGAGGATATCGTGGAAGAAGTCTAAGAGGTTTGTTAAACAGGAACGTTTTTTACGAAAGCCGTGTTGAGTATCTTTAAGTATGTTATTTTCCTCTAAGTGATTTACGAGTCTGTCTCGTATGACCGTTTCTAGCATTTTACATACAACTGAGGTTAAGCTAATTGGACGATAGTTACTGGAGAGAACACAATTAAGGTATAGTAGGATAATGAAGTGCAGGAACAGAGAGGGAGAACACAATTAAGGTATAGTAGGATAATGAAGTGCAGGAACAGAGAGGGAGAACACAATTAAGGTATAGTAGGATAATGAAGTGCAGGAACAGAGAGGGAGAACACAATTAAGGTATAGTAGGATAATGAAGTGCAGGAACAGAGAGGGAGAACACAATTAAGGTATAGTAGGATAATGAAGTGCAGGAACAGAGAGGGAGAACACAATTAAGGTATAGTAGGATAATGAAGTGCAGGAACAGAGAGGGAGAACACAATTAAGGTATAGTAGGATAATGAAGTGCAGGAACAGAGAGGGAGAACACAATTAAGGTATAGTAGGATAATGAAGTGCAGGAACAGAGAGGGAGAACACAATTAAGGTATAGTAGGATAATGAAGTGCAGGAACAGAGAGGGAGAACACAATTAAGGTATAGTAGGATAATGAAGTGCAGGAACAGAGAGGGAGAACACAATTAAGGTATAGTAGGATAATGAAGTGCAGGAACAGAGAGGGAGAACACAATAATGGTATAATAGGATAATGAAGGAAACGGATATGGCAATGTCAGGTATATGAGACCATGAATTCGATTTTATGAATATATATAATTATGCACTACAATCGTAATTTAGGTGGTAATTCTACTAAATATCAACGTGTAGGGCTCCAACTTCCTTCTAGCCTGAAACTCGCAAGTGTTTAATAACAAAAATAATACAACTACAGACGTGATAATACAAATAAGGATTTTTACAAGACAATGCTAAACGTTAACCCTTTGAGAATCATGAAGCATTTTAGCAGTTTTCTCTGGTTATAATTAAAAAAAATATACGGCTTAGGAATGCAATAAAAGGGGTGAAGTCGATTTAAATGAACCTTTTGACTCCCGCAGATCCATCCTTCACTTAACCCACTGAGCACCAACTAATTAAAAATAAAAATACACCCGAGGAACAGCAGGTTGTAAATTTGTTTTCCAGAAAACACCTGGAATAGGTTAAAAATGAAGGAAAAAACACAAAAAACCACGATCCCCTAGGTCATTAAGGGGTCCTACGGGCGCCCGAAAGTCGAAATTACAAGAGGGGAAATGGCTATGCAAAAACATGTTTTTGCGCGCTCACGCGCACGCGGTTGGACTTTGAGGGTTTTCAACCATCGGTATTGCTGCATGGGATACATACTCAGTTCCCATACAAATCTGAGCCCTCTAGGTGCCATAGGACCGGAGTTATTGGAGTAATTAACCGCGACGCACCCTATGCGGCGCTGGGGTTTAGGGTTACATACATTGACGACGCATAACGTGCGTTGCTGGTCCTCAATGGGTATCGTCTAGTTATGGCTTTAATAAACTGTTAAAATGCGTCATAGCCCTCAAGGGGTTAGGAGAAACGCAGGAATAGAACACACAATGAAAGCAGAAGAGGGAGAAAAGAAAGAAATTCTGCAATAAATGAATACATAATACAATAAAATGCTAATTTGGTCGTGTTAGGTGCATGGAATTTGTTTAGTGCGTTTTTCAATAGAAATATTAACCCCTTCTTTACCGGCGACGACTTTTCGATTCTATTGTAGCTATGTTTAGACAATTTTGTGCAGTTTAAGAAGGATCTGTGATAGTAAAAAGGGTTCAGAGAGATACTTCGAGCCTGTTAATTGCTGGATGTCCTTTTTAAACTGCACAAAAATCGTTTAATAGTAGCAAGAATAAAGTTAAAAACACATAGCCGGTACAGAAGGGGTCAAGCATTCATACAGACATACTACATTCTTACTATGATCATAGGAACTAAATCACGTTCACACACACACACAAAGGCATACAAACTATCACTATATGAAGTTCCAAGCCCCAGGGCCAACAGTCAACATTATGAATACAATACACTAGAGACCCTACAGAAAAAAAAGAGCAACAAGTGTCCGCCATATTGGAGCCATTATCCCTTTTTTACGCTAAAAATACCCATAACCATAATATACAGTATTATCGACTATGCCCATACGAAAAATATAGTTTGGTCTCTGGATAACATTTCTTAATGATCCAAAATTAAATAAACTGTCCGTTTTTCGATATATATGGCACCAAATGACGTTCCTATTCATTGTTTTCCTTCACTAGATCTCCATCAGGCTTTATAAAATACCTCTAAGATCCCCCTCCGAAGAATATTTCTGCATTTTTGGTAGA
>CM064524.1:33730368-33782868 GCA_032716605.1 Paralithodes platypus | reverse complement strand
CTCAATGATGTGATGTGTAAGCTTGCAAAATCAATCGAAGAAAAAAATATGACTTTTGCAATTATTGTTGGTGATCATCCTCTCTACGTGCTCATGCTAGAGTTGAAAAGTGAGAATGCTGAGCTATTCAGCAAAATCTTACCAATCATGGCACCCTTCCACATCCAAATGTCGTTCATCTACAGTACACTATATACAAGAGGTTTAAGGGATCTGGCATCTCAGATGTGATGGTGGCAGCTGGTGTTATAGCAGATGGGTCTGTTGATCAGGCCCTTCGTGGAAAACATGTTAAGCGTGGGGTTCGCTGCATGCGACTATTCTACGAGACTGTGGTCCACCATGTCATAGACAAACGTTTGGAAGATTCCCCTCTATCTGAAGAAGTAAAGGCATCCCTTGCCAAGCTTCGACATCCAATTGATGTACAGGAACTTGCAGATGAACATGCAGAGCTAGAGAGAAATGCTGAGCTGAAGGACCTCGTTGATGCTCTCTTCAAGGACTTTGAGGGTGCCCCACAAGCAGAATACTGGATGTCATTCATGGAAATGGTTGAGGTTCTAACTCAAAATATCCATGCAATCAGAACAAGCAACTGGACTGAGTTCAAGTCCTC
Organism: Paralithodes platypus; assembly: GCA_032716605.1. NCBI lineage: Eukaryota > Metazoa > Arthropoda > Malacostraca > Decapoda > Lithodidae > Paralithodes > Paralithodes platypus. The sequence goes on along the minus strand of CM064524.1, from coordinate 33,782,249 downwards.
ACTCAAATTCATGCTTCCTTTGATGCAAATCTATGATAATGACAAGTATGGTCGGCATCTCCCCGATTTTACCGCAGTGCTTGATACCCTTCCTGTCGATCAGGCTGCATTCATGGAGAGTGGTATGTTTGCACAGTCAATGACAGGAAAACCATATTCGTGTGTCGCCCTCGACATATGGATAGAGTCAACAATGAATAAGTGCGCTGAGCTGAAGTCTGGTTGGTTGGCCATTCTGAACAATGAAAAGCAGCTCCTTTCAAAACTCGGAATATGAATAACATCAATCGGGTGAGAACAAAGGTCCATCGCCATGCTAATCGCAAGAAACAAGGAAAAGGGAAGCATGCTGATTGCTCGTCGAATAAAATGAAGAAGGATGAACAAGCTGTACAGGATATAAGCGCATGTCTCACTGAATTCAAGTGTGATCCATTTGACCATACAAACAAGACACTTCGATCCCTACAGTCAGGAATCCCAGCCTCAGACGCTCTCGCTGCCGACTTGAAATCGGCAAAGGAGGATGGCACAAGCAAACTGAAGTAGTTCTTGAATGAGAGAGTGTATTCCAAGACCAAGTCTCTCAACGACAGAGTTCCCCGTAGCAAGCGTTTGAACTTTTCAACTCAGGAATTGAAGAAAGCAGATGGTGAGAACCTGAAGGGAAAGACTGAGGAAATGGAGCGTAATGCCTTGGCCTCTGTTCTCGGACTGGTTGAAATGAGTGGTGCCCTCAAACTTCAAGAAGTCCTGCAGCATGGTGTTACAGCCGAGTGCCTTTCCATCTTCAACGTCAATGGAACCATCCGTAAGGCACAGAAAAGCAAGCTTCAACAAAAACTAACTATGACTGTCATTCCAGAGCCTGATGTATACACGTCTATTATTGATATGGGCCTCATCTGGCGCCTAACAACTCCTACCATTGAAGACAGAGAGAAGGGAGACGGTACCAAGTATACCTGGGGAGATTATGCAGAGAAGTTGGTGCACTTCGTTCTAACGAGACACAAACATGCTGAGCGCATCATTTGTGTCAATGATTCATATGATCAGAATTACACGATCAAGGACAGTGAGAGAATACTGCGCCAAAAAAAACTGCCAATCAGCAATGTCTTCATGAAGACAGAAGATAAATTTCCTTCTAGTAAAGTTTTCCATGCTCTCCTGGGTAAACCTGAGAACAAAATCCGCCTTCAGGCATTTCTTCAAACGGAATTCCAGAGAACAGCAGCATCAACTAGCACCGAGATCATCTACTGTGTAGTTGGCAGCACTGCAAAGAATCTCACCACAGGCAAGCTTGTGCTAGAGCTCACATGCTCCCATGCAGAGGCAGATACGGCAATGCTCACCATATATAGTGTGCTCCGGTAAGACAGCTACACAGCAGCTGTCATTCTTGACACAGAGGACACAGACAACTACGTGCAAGCGGCATATGTTACTCAGAAGACAACAGGAATCCTGTGTGTGAAACGCAAACGTCAGCTTATCGATGCCCGATGTTTGTGCAGTGAGGCAATGGCTGCATCCATCATACCACTTCATGTCCTCACTGGGTGTGACCACAACTCTGGCTTCTATGGAGCAAGCAAGAAGCTCATCGCAGATCGTCTGGAGAAGTCTAAAGAGGCACACGACCTGCTAGCAGCATGTGGTACACAGCTCCTAGTCAGAGAACAGGACATCAGTGATTTGGAGCGGTTTGTCATTCGATATGTCTATGGTGATACCAAAAGCAAGACCCTGGGAGATGCGAGGGCAGCGAAGTGGAGAGATCAGAAGAAAAAAAGCACTATCCGACTTGTGCCTGACTTGGACAGTCTCCGTCCACACTTGGAGCGTGCAAACTATCTTGCATAATTGCAAAAGCATTACCAGCTCCAAAGTCACCCCTCACCGATCGGCCATGGATGGCATCTTGTAAATGGCCTATGTCTGCCTGTCCGTTCAACCCAGCCCCCACTTCCCCCATCCATACCACTACCTACAAATCCGCAGGCAGAGAACAACAGTGATGATAGCAGCGAAAGTGAGGACAGTGATTCTGATAGTGGCTCATACAGTGAATCATGCAGTGACAGTGAAGTGGCAGATTAGTATGTACAATTAGTATAACAATACAATAACAATACAATATACAATACAATACAATACAATAATCATTCCAGTGGATTTGTAATGCCAGAATTAGTGAAAAAGGACACCTCATTCGTCCTTGTAGCTCATCTGATGCCAGAGATATTACATTTCATGTTTTTCAAGATGGCATTGGCGGCCATTTTGAATATTGGGCTCTAGCAGAGTTAGCCGTAATTTTTCAGAGGGGCACAGGAGCTAATTTTCCTTTAAAATGGTTCATGTTGTCAAATCCATCGAGACAAAAAGGTAGGAACAAAATGGTCACGGATTCCAAGCAAATGACTCTACTATATTAGATTGCAGTACATGAGTGTATACCATTAAAAACACCGAAGTTCAGTACATAATAATAGGCCTAAGTGGTGGAATAAAAACATTACAGATTGTCTGCTTGCTAGAAAGAATGCTCATGATAAATTAAAAACTCTGACACTCATGAAAATAAAGTGATATATGTAGATCTACGACGCAAAGCCAAACAGTTAATCAAACTAAGTAAACACACGCTAAAATTACATGTTGCAATTCAAAGTAAGACAAACCTGAAACAATTTTACAGTTACATCAGGAAGAAGAAAGTAGTGACTTCAACAATTGGACCGTTAATCGATGAGAAAGGAGATTATACTAAAGATGAAGCAAAAATTAGTAATGCTCTCAACGCCTTCTTTGCATCAGTTTTTACAACAGAAGACCTTAGTAATATCCCTACAGCGTCGCCCGTTCAGATAGATAATTCTGATGCTCTAAGCAGTACCAGCATTACAGAGAGAAAAGTTTTGAAATGTTTAGATAAACTCAAGGTAAATAAATCGCCTGGATCTGATACAATCTAGCTTCGAGTTCTAAAGGAAGCTAAGGATGAGCTCTCCAAACCACTGACATTGCTCTTTAATAAATCATTACAGTCTGGGACTATGCCTGATCAGTGGAAGCTCGCCAACATAACACCGATATTAAAAAAGGGCAGCAAATCCTTACCTAGTAACTATCGTCCAATTAGCTTAACCTCAGTTGTATGTAAAATGCTAGAAACACTCATAAGAGACAGACTTGTAAATCAGTTAGAGGAAAATAACATACTTATAGATACTCAACACAGCTTTCATAATTATTATGTTCTATCCAACAACCAACTCTACTCCTAAAATCGATTAATGAAGTATTACAAACACATGTGGCAGTCCGTGGATTCGAACCCAGGACGCTCACACCGAATATCAACACCTTATGCATTACACCACGAAGGCAGTTAAAGAATGGTGGACACTGCCTACGATTTATTATGCAACTTCGAATCCTGCATATCAATCTAAGCATGTACACACATCCCAACTGCAACTCACGTAGGCTATGCATATGTGAATGGAAAGAGCAATTAATGGGGCCCTAACCACTAGGGAAGGCCTCTCGATAAATTACTCCTGAACCAATATCAATTATTATGTTCTATCCAACAACCAACTCTACTCCTAAAATCGATTAATGAAATATTACAAACACATGTGGCAGTCCGTGGATTCGAACCCAGGACGCTCACACCGAATATTAACACCTTGTGCATTACACCACGAAGGCAGTTAAAGAATGGTGGACACTACCTACGATTTATTATGCAACTTCGAATCCTGCATATCAATCTAAGCATGTACACACATCCCAACTGCAACTCACGTAGGCTATGCATATATGAATGGAAAGAGCAATTAATGGGGCCTTAGCCACTAGGGAAGGTCTCTCGATAAATTACTCCTGAACCAATATCAATTATTATGTTCTATCCAACAACCAACTCTACTCCTAAAATCGATTAATGAAATATTACAAACACATGTGGCAGCCCGTGGATTCGAACCCAGGACGCTCACACCGAATATCAACACCTTATGCATTACACCACGAAGGCAGTTAAAGAATGGTGGACACTGCCTACGATTTATTATGCAACTTCGAATCCTGCATATCAATCTAAGCATGTACACACATCCCAACTGCAACTCATGTAGGCTATGCATATGTGAATGGAAAGAGCAATTAATGGGGCCTTAACCACTAGGGAAGGCCTCTCGATAAATTACTCCTGAACCAATATCAATTATTATGTTCTATCCAACAACAACTCTACTCCTAAAATCGATTAATGAAATATTACAAACACATGTGGCAGTCCGTGGATTCGAACCCAGGACGCTCACACCGAATATCAACACCTTATGCATTATACCACGAAGGCAGTTAAAGAATGGTGGACACTGCCTACGATTTATTATGCAACTTCGAATCCTGCATATCAATCTAAGCATGTACACATCCCAACTGCAACAACAAACGTTTCTGCTTAACAAACCTCTTAGACTTCTTCCATGATATCCTCAACCTCTATGATGAGAGTAAAGCTGTAGATATTATATACCTTGATTTTCAAATGGCCTCTGACAAAACTCCCCTCAAACGTTTACTAATAAAACTAAAAGCGCATGGAATACAAGACAGTGTGTTGAAATGGAAAGAAAATTGGCTCAGCGACAAAAAGCAAAGAGTAGTCATAAACGGTAAGGCATCTAAATGGACCAATGTAAGTTGAGGGGTACCCCAGGGATCGGTACTTGGACCAATTTTCTTTCTGATTTACATCAACGACATAGAAGGTCTCACCTGTACAATCTCAAAGTTTGCTGACGATTCAAAAATTGCAAATAGTGTACTCCATAAGGAACAAGTTGACGATATGCAACACAATCTATATAAGTTGTCATGTTCGGCCCAAATTTGGCAAATTAGTTTCATTGCGGATAAATGTGAAGTACTACTTATCAGAAACAGAAATGAGAAAGCAAACTATTCGGTGAATGGCACTCAGCTTAAGAGTGTAGACAGAGAAACTGATTTGGGAGTAACACTATCAAATAACCTAAAACCAAGTAAAAAATGTTCAGAAGTTGTTAAGAAATCAATCAAAATAATTGGCTTTATAGGCAGGACATTTGAGCATAAATTCAAAGAAGTTATCATTACTCTTTACAATTCCTTAGTCCGCCCTCTTCTGGAATACTGCTTTCAATCCTGGTGCCCTTATTACCAAAAAGATATAGCCAAGCAAGAACAAGTTCAACGTAGTTACCAAAATGATACCTAGCCTAAAGAACAAACCATACGAGGAGTGTCTTAGAGAATTATATCAATTTCCTTTTACCCAGCGCAGAGTAAGAGGCGACTTAATTAAAGTGTTCAAAATCATCAGAGTCATCAACATTATGAACAGTAGTAAGTACTTCACTATCGACCAATCTAATTACACGCGGGGAAATGGTTGCACAATTATTGGTAAATCTTTGAACTCACACAAATCTAAGAATTTCTTCTTCAATTGAGTTGTCAACTTGTGGAATGAGCTTCCCCGACATGTTATAGACTGCAGCACCATTGATTCTTTTAAACTTCGCATAGACAAATATCTTGCCTCAAACCCACGACTGACTGCGTTTGTAAATGAATAACTTTATTTTATTCCCCCCATCAGATTCATCAAGGATTATTGCGTATACAGTATAATTATATTACTAAGACGTTACTCTCTTTTTCTCAGATATACGAAAGATCACGTATAACTGCGTTATGTTACTAACCCATCTGTCCCTTACTAACATCCTAATCCTGCCACGGACATTAGCTCCAGGGCAGTAGTTCCCTTTCCAATTTGTCCCTTACCTACTCTGAACCACTGTTTGAACACTTGATCCTCAGTGTTTTGGAGGACAAACATCCTAGAGGGGGTCACCATAACTGTTGTTGCTTGATTTCATTTGTATAGATGTTTGATTCAGAAACCTAACATCCAGCCGTTTCATTCCACATTTAAGCTTTTAATATACTGTAAAAAAGACTTCCAAATTAGCAGTTTGCATCAATCATTAATTACGAAGGATAGCTACACATGCAAAACGAGTGTTCTTTCATATCATTGAGATTTTAAGCAAATTTAAAAGTATAGGAAAAACAATTGATAATGGCAGATTAATCAGCTAAATCCCGATTTCACTTCATCCTGTTTTAGACAATCTCGCGGTGCATTGTCGTGTAGCCATTTAGCCTTCACAGACATGTCAATTCATTGACCAGTGTTATGGAAAACGCACCTGTGTGCACGCATGGAGCTCATAGGTCGCGCTGTAGCTCTTCTTCGTGCCATCTGAGCAATTCGATGAAGCTGTACATGAGTAAAAACGAGGAAAATTACATTAACTAATTAATGTTGTGTGTTAGTATGGAACGTCGATAACACAACGAAACGACCTATTTAGCCAGTGTAGCAGGAATCTGGCAGCTTCACACTGTTCCTTTTGGCTCTGTGAACAACTTTAGTCTTATTGTTCAATGTCGTGGAGGCAGACCTTGAGGAGGAGTAGTGAGTCTATGCTTCTGGAGATGGCAAAACGCATCGAAACGACCTCTTAGCAAGTGTAGTGGAAATGTGACAGGTACACTTTGTCTATTTTGGCTCTGCAAACAAATTCGTTCTTACTGCTGAATGTTGTGGAGGCAAGCGTTTAGGAGGAGTAGTACATCAAAGGTTCCTGAGACGACATAAAGAAAAAAGAAAAACAAAGTAATTATAGTAGCTAGTATACTTTACATACAGTTGATATTGTAGGACACAGTCCTTAGTGATAATGGCTCATGGAGTAAATAATGTGGTTTAAACGGTAGGTGTAGTAAGCTAGTATGACGTATAGCCATACAGGTCAATATTATATATATTTTTGTGTTTGTTAGATGAAGAGGTAGACAAAAAAGCTTGAAATTGTGGAGGTAGTAAAAACAAGTTTGATTTAGATTAGCGGGTTGCTAAAATAGTTTTAAATATATGTGAAGGTAGTAAACAGAATTTGAAATAGATGTGTTTGAAGTCGAGAAATAGCACTATGCAACGTCTGAAACTGTGTAAACTCTAATAAAGGAATGCATAACGCAGGAGAAGTGGCAAATGAATTAAGAAAGTTTGCAATAGAGATTGCATGAAAGCACCAGACCTTGATACACATTTGAAATTGCTCTTCATCACAGATGCAAATTGGAAGCGACTTTATTGTAAAAATATTAGAACATGCGACTCGAACCCCTTCCCCAAAAAGTCTCAGCGCTAATGGATTGAAGTGTCACCTGTTCCGATTAGGTGTCTCGTTTTAGATCTCTTTTCCTCTTCTATCAATTGCTGGGATTTTAGGCCTGATCCGCACTCACTGAGCTTATTTATTTACAGCAGTATATTTTCCTTTATCATATAATTATCTCTGTTATTTTCTTTTTTACATATTATATCGATTTTTTGGACTGTATTCTTCTTCCTCTAAGTTTCCCAATGTTTGTTTCATAAACCGTGTATTCTGCTTCACACTCTTATTTACCTGTATACATATGTATAGTTCTTCTACTCTTTCTTAACAAGCTCTCATATCTCCGAACTATAATAATTTTCCACACATAATATATCTGGTTAAAGCCGGCGTTTTTTCCGGTAATTTTCGATGAACAAGTATTTCTCGTAATAGTTTGAGGCTCTTCCACATTGGAATCGGAAACTAGACTGAAGTTAGATTATGTTAGGTGGCTGATTTCGGATATATTAAACATTTTGAAGATGCCAGACTACAATTGCCAATACAAAATGACGGACAAAAGAGCTCGTGTGGCACCGCCTTAGGTTACCACAACAAGACAATTATTCTCAGATTATGGTTCGTTAGTCCCAATTCTATTCCCATTTTACATTACGTTGTTCAGTGTTTCTTCGTTTGTGTTTGGTTTGTCTTTATGTATTCTTCATTTATATATTAGACCTACTATATTTATGCATGTGATCATTACCTTTATCCATAGTCAAACTGCACCCATGTCTTCACAAATTATGATTTTTACCGCTTCTCCCTCTTTCACTTCTACCCAAATCATTGTCTTTCCTTTCATATTTTCTTCAGTTCATTATAGTCTCATTCATCGCTTACATATTTTTCTACCATATACGTTTCTTCTTCTTCTTCTGTCACTTTCCTTTTAATTTCGTTCTGGTACATTAAATAACATCCACGAACCTCCTTCCATGTTTTCCCTTGTATTTTTCATCGTTATATTGTACAGTTCATACATACATACATAACATTTTAAGACTGAGTGCTCCACACATATGCGCAGTTTCAGTCTCCTGTCCTAATGGCGGCGTTCCAGGCATTGCTTCACTTGTTTCTTGGACTTGAGATCGACACGTATAGTCCAATCTTCAGGTCTTCCTCGGTCCACCCCTTAGTGCAGCTCCCTCCACAATCACAGACCTGCATTTTTTCACCCAATTTTGTTCAGCCATTCTCTCCACATGTCCATACCATCCCAGTCTACTTGTAGGCTACGCATCACTTCGCTAGTACTCTTTATACCTAAACGTCTCCTCAGCTTAACATTTGTTATTCTATCCTGCAGCCTGGCCCCACACATCCATCTCAGCATCCTCATCTCATTGCGTTCCATTCTGTTGACATCCTCTACTTTAACAGCCCATATTTCTGAGGCATACTTCATTGCACTTCTAACACATGAGGCATACACCTTTCCCTTCAGGGGGAGAGGCATTCTTTTCATGGTCAGAATTGGCAGCAGTTTTCTGAACTTCCCCCAGCCACATCTAATTCTAGCGACAGTGGCAGCCTCGGCCCCACCACCGGCAGAGATGGTATCTCCTAGGTAACAAAACTTGTAACTTCTATGTTCTTTTTTCTCTCTCTCTTTCTTTAAATTTTTCTAGTTCTATTGGGATGGAATTTGTGCAGTACCTAGTATCAATTCGTTATCACAAAGCCCACCGAAATGCCAAAATATATACCCTCATTATTCCCTGATTAAATAGCACTGTATGAATATTTCTATATTCAAAATATATTACAGGGGAGCAATGCCTAGTGAGTTCATTGCTCAATAGGTGGCGTTCTGAAAGTGAGGGTCCGAGGCTAGGGGATGAGACAGTGAAGCACTGGGGCGAGGCAGCTCCAGAGATGGGGCTGCTTCAATCTGTGGGTGGACAACTGGGCCCCGTGCATCTTGCGAAGGCAAGACAGCAGGGGCTGGTTATATTTCAAAGTGCTTCACAGACCTAACCGGTTTTACCGTTGAATGTACAGGCTCTCAGCCTATGCCCAAGAGGGAGTAGACTAGTTGGAATATAGAATTAGAAAACAAATATAATAATAAATAATATATATATATATATATATATATATATATATATATATATATATATAACGGGGTTTGGTAGAGTGTGACAGGATGGACGGGGATCAGGAGGCTCACATGCTTATACTGAGAAAGACGAAAACAAGGCGAAATCTTAATAGGTGAATATAATAGCCAAATGACAGAATTAACTGCCAAAACGCGTCATAATCCCCAAGGGGTTAACCCTTTAGGGTACGATGACGCGTGTCTTCATATTGCGTTGGGTAATAATAAATACTTGCATACAGCTTAGGAAGAATGAATGGTAGTCAGCGGATATTTTCAGAATGTCTTTACTCATTTGAATCCCACATTACCTTCCTCAGATCAATACAATCTGTACAATTATTTAATAAGAGCCAGAGTAACAGGAAGAAATGCGCTCTCAATTATTAAAAGGGTTAACAAATACCGCAAATATACCAAACAAACCCAAGGCAACACAGGTCATTCAGGAATAAACAATGTGAGTATCTATAATTATGAACACATTTGTTTTTATAATATAATAAAGAAGGAAATAAATTGATATAACAATAGACGAAGCTTAATGTTTTCAGCGCAGGCAAATAAGTACGACTCGACAGAGAGGGGGAAGGCGTTATTATGGCGGTTAACGGAATATGTTTTGATACTTGCCCCTCTCTATATTAAATATTTGCTTTAGTTTCCTCTGTAGACCATTATCAAACTTACAAATTACCCCCAAGACTCCTCATCGAGATAATTGTGTGCATTTTTATGTAGAAAAATGCCCCGGCCGAAAGCTGATACCTCCTAATTTGTAAATCGATCGCCAGGAAAAAATCAACACCTACATGGCATGGAAAGGTGATAATAAGAACATAGAAATTGTGCGATATATATAAGGCATAAAAATCGCCCGAATAATGGGGCGAACGTATTAAAATCGGTAAACTAATGGGACTAAGCGATGGGAAGGAGGGCCACAAAAAAAGCTCCCATTCGTACTGTGTTTAACGGGAGAGAATGAGATACTAAGCGTTCGAAGGCAGATAATGAAACAGGAAGTAGAGTGACAAAGGGACTGAAATGGAGCAGTCGGCAGAAGGGTGATAATACGCGGGCGGAAGAGGCGGTGGGCGGGTGATAATCAACACAGGGAGAGGGAGAGGGATGAAGGATGCTGGCAGAGACGAGGAAGACTATGAATGATGGAGTACAAAGGAGTACAAAGGAAATCAAGCAACACCAGGTCTAGTGACCCCTCTAGGCTGCTTGTCCTCCAAAACACTGAGGATCAAGTGTCCGAACAGTGGTTTAGAGTGGGTAAGGGAAAATTGGGAATGGAACTACTGCCCTGGAGCTAATGTCCGTGGCAGGTTTAGGATGTCAGTAGGGGACAGATGGGTTAGTAACAGAGGAGGAGGAGCAGAAGACCGAGACTGACGAACGAAGGAGGATGAGACAATAGGAGGAGGAGGAGGAAGATATGAGAACGACAGTGCATGGAGGAGGAGGAAGACCGAGACTAACGAAGGAGAGAAGAGAGGAAGAGAAGATACTAGGAGGAGGAGTTGAGGACGACGGTGCATGGAGGAGGAGGAAGACCGAGACTAACGAAGGAGAGAAGAGAGGAAGAGAAGATACTAGGAGGAGGAGTTGAGGACGACGGTGCATGGAGGAGGAAGACCGAGACTAACGAAGGAGAGAAGAGAGGAAGAGAAGATACTAGGAGGAGGAGCTGAGGACGACGGTGCATGGAGGAGGAGGAAGACCGAGACTAACGAAGGAAGGAAGAGAGGAAGAGAAGGAGGAGAAGGAACAATGAGGATGAAGACCATACAAAGGAGTACAAACTGCAACAGACCTATTTTTCCCTACGGGGCAGTTTGGAAATATAATCTACTAATCTACTGACTACGAGGTAGATAAAAGGATAACAAAGAAAAAGGGTCCTCACACACCCACCTCTCTCTCTCCAGCTGATGCTGGCATGGAAACAGTTATTAAAATACCATGTAGTATGACAAAACTGACACGGAATTTCGGATAGGACATGGGGAAAGTTAAATTGATTTATAATCCTCCATTACTACAATTCTGAAAAGGAACAGGTGTAAGCATATCAATATACATTGAGGTATGATTTTTCACTTCATTGCGCGTTATTCTGAAATAAATTGCGTTAATTGGGGGTTATTTGCCAACTGTTTATTCAGATGGTTTGTGAAAGTTTCGACAGTATTGCAGCTCACAACGTTCAAAGTGTATTGTGATTAACACTAGACGACTGTAACCAGCTTATGAAAGAACTCTAGCAAATCAAAATGGTAAAATCTATCTCAACTAATCGTATAACTTCTTCAGGCCCTTCGTAAGCTGACAAAGATCACATTTTGATTTCTAGAACGAAATGAAGAAAGACCGAGAGGGTTAGCTACTACTGAAATACTTCATAACACTATAATAAGGAAAATGTTACTAGTAATATTTTCAGGTAGTTATTTTAAAACTATATATTATCTTTGCAACAAGCTCCCCCTTATTGTTTGTCTTAACTCACAACAAGCTCCCCCTTATTGTTTGTCTTAACTCACAACAAGCTCCCCCTTATTGTTTGTCTTAACTCACAACAAGCTCCCCCTTATTGTTTGTCTTAACTCACAACAAGCTCCCCCTTATTGTTTCTCTTAACTCACAACAAGCTCCCCCATATTGTTTGTCTTAACTCACAACAAGCTCCCCCTTATTGTTTGTCTTAACTCACAACAAGCTCCCCCATATTGTTTGTCTTAACTCACAACAAGCTCCCCCTTATTGTTTCTCTTAACTCACAACAAGCTCCCCCTTATTGTTTGTCTTAACTCACAACAAAACTATTTATTAAAAATGTTCTGAGGCAGTTTGTCATTTCTGAAGGACAGAATTTAAAGTGGAAGCAGACTTAAGACACATGGAGGGGAGAGTGACAGAAGGAGAAACTGTGACAATACAAATAATTAAATTGCAAGGAAAGTTGAGACAGAATAATACTTGAATATATAATAATTATATACGTAAGCAAAATAACTAAGTTAACATAAACAGGGAACCAAATACGCTAAAATAATTAGATATGACTATAGAAAGAAATAGTAAGGAGATGATATCTTATTGCAAACATCAAATGTGAATTATATATATATATATATATGGGATAATGCCCGCATAGCTGCAGTAATTAAGGTGTGGCAGTGATCTCCTATCGTTAGAGATCCTTCAGTAAGTGAGATCTGCCATCATAGTTGGATATAATTTTGGTACCGCAATTATCAAACAAAGAGGTGTTATTATATTTGTATGTACTGCATAGACCCCCCTTTACCCTCGTGTTTAGCTCCACTGGCTTTTAGATTTTAAGACGTTCAGCCCATTAGTTTGCCGATTTTAAGACTTTAAGCCCCATTTCTTTGTCAATATTAAGACCTTTCGAGGTGTTTATTACAGCTTGATGGAGATTTAGGGAGGAAACTAAAACAATATTAAAATAATCCAAACACTAAACAAATAAATACACCAATCTCCCCTATATGACAATATAGCTAAGGAGCAATGTGGCGGAGATTGGGACATATCTATTACTGTAGGGTCTCTCCTTAATTATAGGTTGAGCTGAAATAGTAACTTCTAACCTCTGTAACTCACAAAGGGCTAGAGCAAATGAGCTGTCAATTTATACACGTATTCCCTAGCGAAGCCTTCCTATTTGGTAGAAATATTTTCTCGATTACTCTAGTTCGTTTAGAGTTATGAGAGGTTTGGGGTTACGATATCTGCTCAATCTAGAATGAACGGACTATACGATGGGAAACAATAATGAGTGTGCTTACCGCAGTTTAACTTATCTCCACATTCAACATACTTTGATAAATTGAACTTATAACGAAGATCACATATCGAATATTGTGATCTTCGAATATTGTAGATTGTAGGCACCAATGGAGCAGTACCCAGGGGAGAACACATAGGCATATGATAAGGAATTGCTAGACCTCCTGTATCATTTGCCTGGCTTCCCCCACTGTATCTATTTGTGCCTCACCTACACAGAGAATAATTCAGCTAACTTTCACAAACACCTCCTCCTCCTATATATTTCACTACACTTAACAAGCACACCAGACATCTTTCTAAAACATATAAATTACTTAAAATGTACCTTGATTTTGGCTCTCGGTCAAAAATCGAAAGTAGTAAAACTACACCTTTTATATAAATATAATTTGGGAATTTGATTATGATTAGAATATGTTATACAATTATGAAGTGTCACTTCTCGATATGAACAGAATGCGTATCGCAAATTGGTGTACTAGTTGTCAGGACTCCATTGTTATTGTCTTTTACTACAGCTGTATTTTGATTAAGGGGAGATGGGTCGTTTTTCTGGTCCTCCTTCTTCCTCATGTTTAACCCCAATAGTTTTCAAATTTTATAACGTTCGGCTCGTTAGTTAGGCGTTTTAAGACCTTTCGGCCCATTTCTTGGTTAATATAAAGAGTTTTTGTGTCATTTAGGTATCGTTTTTTTCCTAGCGAGCAGCGATAGCTAGCCTGTAATTTAAGAGGAACCGGCCTTTGGCCCGTAATTTTTTTGATAGAAAAATATAAACATTTATCTTGAAAGAGGGTCGGGGGTGGGGCGGTTATCTTAATGGAGGCCTAGGGAGGAAACTAAAAAGAGGTAAAACAAAATAACTATATACTGTACATACGAACAAATACATACGCCCATCCACCATTAAAGGGAAATTATTAGAATATCAGCCAAAGTCAACAACAATCGCATAGACGACCATTTACAAGGCGGCCAGATCATATTTTACGGCAGACAATCGTGTTTTGAAAGGTGTGTCTATGTTCAGTGAGATTGCACCTTATAGTCTTTAAGAGTTTAGGAGGCCTTAACCCCTTCTGTACCGGCGACGTCTTTTTTATTATATTCTGGCTACTAATACAATGGCGAGGAGAGTGGAGAGGTTGCAGGAGGAGGAAATCAAGGAAGAGTTCAGGAGAGCAGTAGAAAGACGAACAGGTAGGTTTGACCTGGAAGGTATAGAGGAAGTGGAGGATATGAGCAAAGTGTATAAGGAAGAGACTGTGCAGCATGTGAGGAGGTGTGTGGAGTAAGGAGCAGAGGAAGAGGAGTGAAGGATACAGCATGGTGGACAGAAGAGGTAAAAATAGCTGTGGAAGACAAGAAGAAAGTGTATAGAGAGTGGTTTGGTAGTAGAGGGAATAAAGATTTGGAGAGACAGAAACAACCGAGGTATTTGGAGTAAAAGAGAGTGGTGAACAGAGTAGTGAAGGAAAGTAAGAGAAGAGAAGATGAGGAATTTGGAAGGAATCGGAGTGTAATATGAAGGGAATGTAAGAAACTGTTCTGGAAAGAAGTCAAGAAAGTTAGGGAAGGTAGCAAGGGAAACAGTAAGGGTGTGAAAGATAAGAATGGGCGAGAGCTACCCGAGAAGTAAGAGAGAGTCGAAAGATGGAGGGAGTACTTCAACGAATTGCTAAATGTTAGGAATGAAGCACCAGCAAACATATTTGGATGGAGAATGGAAGGAAGAAGAAGAGAAGTAGTGAAGGAGGAGGTGGGGATCAGGAGGTCAGAAGTGTGAAAAGAGTGAAGTTGGGGAAAGCACCAGGAATAGATGGAGTGTGTGGGGAAATGTTGAGGTATGGTGGTGAGATAGAGATCGAATGGGTATGGAAAATATGCAAACTAACATTAGAGAAGGGGAGTGCACCTGATGACTGGAAGCCAGGCATAATAGTCCCCCTATATTAGGGTAAAGGGGAGTGGTTGGTAACCACCGAGGAATATGTCTTCTAAGCGTAGTAGGGAAGGTATGCAGTAGGGTAGTGATTGAGAGAGTGCGAGCGAGAACGGAGAAATGGATAGGTGATGAGCAGGGCGGTTTTAGGAAGGGAAGAGGATGTGTAGATCAGATTTTTACTCTGAAATGTGTTGTGGAGAAATATCTGGAGAAGCAACAAAAGCTGTATGTTGCCTTTATGGACTTGGAGAAGGCCTATGACAGAGTGGATAGAGAAGGTATGTGTAAAGTACTTAGAATGTACGGAGTAGATGGCAAGTTGCTGAAAGCAGTGAAGAGCATGTATGAGGGTGCAAAGGCGGCAGTATGTGTGGAGAATGAGCAGAGCGAGTTCTTTGATCTGAATGTTGGATTGAATCAGGGGTGTGTGATGTCCCCATGATTGTTTATTGTATATATGGATGGAGTCATGAAAGAAATACAAGGAAGAGCAGTGGATGTTGGTGTATCGCTGATAAGGAATGAAAACAAGTTTAAGCTACCTGTACTGTTGTTTGCTGATGATACAGTTCTGATGAGCAATAATGAATGGGAATTGCAGGGTCTGGTAAATATGTTTGGAACAGTGTGCGAAAAACGGAATCTGAAGGTATGCATGCGTGGATGAGCAAGGTTATGGTCTTCTAAAGGGGTGAAGCCAGTGTGAGGTGAAGTTGAATGGTCAGGCTATGGAGATTGTCAGCTCATTTAAGTATCTGGGCAGTGTGCTGAGTAAAGATGGGACTATGGATGAAGAAGTGCGGGAGAGGAAGCAATAGGGGAAGAGGGTTGTAGGATATCTGAAAGCAGTAACAAGAAATAGGGTGGTCAGTATGGAAGTTAAGAAGTCATTGCATGACAGTTTGGTAATCCCGACACCGACTTACAGAAGTGGGCATGGACGTTGGTGGAGAAAATCAGACCAAGAGTGAGAGGGGTGGAAATGAGTTACTTGAGAAATGCGTACAGAGTTACATGGAGGGATAGACAGACGAATGAGGAAGTAAGAAGGAGGTGTGGTGTGGAGGTAGATGTGCTGGAAAGTGTGAAAAGGAACACCTTGAGATGGATCGGCCATATGGAACGTATGGGAAGCTAGATAATGACTAAGAGGGTGTACGAGAGCAAGGTGGAAGGACAGAGAGGGAGAGGTAAACTGAAAGAGTGTTGTAGATGGAAGGATGGAGTGAAGAAGTATATGGAAGAAGGCGGTGCTGGTTGGGAGGAGGGACGTCGACTGACTGGGGACAGAGGTGCATTTCTAGAAAAAACAAAAATCTTGATCTTAGTAAATTGCTGGAAAGAGGGCTCGTGTGACATTGACTTCAGGTATGCAGTAATGAAAACAATATTTGTTGGAGTCTAGAGAGAAACACACCATATATCAACTCTATGGCGTACACATATAATACAAGTGTCACTATTAATTTTACTAATCTAGCTGTGTGGCATGATAATCTTCCTTATTATAAAACATCTTTGTTAATGGCACACTTAATTATCCAGTAGAATTCCCTTAAATCTCTCCACGTCTACTATAATGTTATTTCCCTTAATCATCGTACCGGTTACCTGAAATGTATGAGCTTATGCAATACAGTTTAATTCACTATGTATGAATATTCGTTTCATTCTTACCTATACAATATTATTTGAATATTTGAAAGCGCATAATTTGATTTGCTCCTGTGCCTCAATGGTATAAATATATATATATATATATATATATATATATATATATATATAGATGTATATCCAATGTTCACGTTGTACGAAATTCTGCATATTCAGATATATTGGTGTCTATCTCTTTTTCGTCGAAGTTTTGATGTAAAATCTCGAAGTTTTTGAGAAGTTGAGAAAGTTAGGAGGAGAAAGGGGGATGAAAGGCCAAGGAAGGAGAAGTTAAAGTGAGGGATATAAAGAGGTTGTGAGTTCTTACAGTGCACGATATATTGCAGTGGCAATAATAAACTGGTGGTAGTGGAGAGGAAGCATTTGAAGAAGAATCAGGTAAGGGAGTAGGGTATATTTATTAATTTATGAATTTATTATTGTTTTAGTTTTATCCCTAGACCTCTATCAATCTCAATATATTATCCTTAAGATACACCATCGATATAAATTTTAAATTGTTTTGGTACAAAAAAGTCCCGGCCGAAGGCCGGATCCTCCTAAATATTGCAGTCGGCTACAGTACATGATTAGATTAATATACAGTTTTCGATAAATGGATATAAATCGTGGTCATGTGCTGTACTTATAACTGTCTTGATGGTGTAATGGTTAGAGTGTTTAAGATCAGTATGTGGTAACTCAGGTTCGAATTCCAGTAGGATCGCATGTTTTCTTTAATTTCATTTGGGAGGCGTTTGGTGTTGGGGGTGAAATAAATAAATTATATTACAGGCTTGATATCGCTCGCCACGAAAAGATCAACACCTAAATGGCACTACAGTGCTTAAAATCGCCAAACTAATGGAGGTAATGTCTACAAATCTAAACATATAATGGGGTTAAGGATGAGGGAGAAGGGGTTCCAGAAAAATACAATTACCTCCCCCTTAAGGGTGATGTTGGAATGACTGATATGAAATAATGGGTAATAATGTAGATTTTAGGGTAAGAATATATACACGATAAAGACTATAATTATTAATGGTCATATTGAGAAGACTTCATATATAAATAATAATTTTAATACAAATATACAAAGACCATGTGAGTGAGACCAGTTGTTGGGAACGTATTTCCAATGAAACTATGGATTTATCTTCTTTCTATGGCAATAATGTTCTAGACACTTACACTTGAAGAGGGAGTTTAGTGAGTTTGAATGCCATTTTGTTTCTACAGGTTTCCTGCAATTTCAATAAAGTAAGAAGGTCTTCATATCTATGGCAGTCTAATTATATATAAATAAGAGTTTGTTTTTATTGTGTGTAGGTACCTCAGCTATACCCTGTTCGTTATAGGTAGGCCAAAAATCTTTAGCACTAACCTTTGAAACTATAAAACGGCTAGAGTAATTAAGCTAATATTACTACCTTTGGGAAGAGTCCGGCAGGGCATAGGTGTTATAATGTACATCCCCTTTGATTTAGCCATTTATGAGTAACAGAGGCCAAAGGTTGCAGTTTATGGCCTACCTATAATGAATGGACTATAGTTCTTTATTAGTAAGATATCGAACAGTCACTATATAATTGTCCTTTGGCTGTATAAGTTTATCTGTCACGAGCATGTAATCCTTAATGAGTTGGGAATCTAAGATTAGAACAAATACATGAGCCTCGGTTACATATACATATAACTTATGATAATAAGAGTGCGTAAAATAGTGAAACAAGTGTATGTAGGTTTGTGAATACTAGCGCACTCTAGAATATTTACATCAAAAAATAGAAGCGAGTCTTTGCAAGAGGAATAATTATAATAATGAGCAAGTTACATTATGATTAATAGAACCTGAGAGAATTGTGTACCCGGTATGTTATTTGGGTGTAGAGAAGGTTGCTCCAAGTTTGTAATTACTAGCCTTTTTAAAGAACACTCCAGTTGTTGTTGCAAATGCCTTACTGTCCAACATATTTCCATAGTTTGGCTTGCCACTGGCACATCACTACGATAATGCCCCTGAGTTTAGTAGCCAAAAAATGGCAAGAACTGTCCAGATTACTAGGTTATAGAATCTCCCACTCCTCACCCTACTGGCCAAAAGGAAACCCAATCTGTGAAAGAAGTGATCTCAATATTGCAAACTAACTATGAACCAAGATGCTATAACCCTCATTGATTCTAAACACTTTCACCAGCAACTACAGTATTTTGTATATATGTATATGACCATGAATCTTCATATCTATTTATATGTGTTGAACTATAATTATATATAGACACTAAAATTACCATTCAGTAGCTATAACTTACATATTATGAGAGCCAACTTAAACTATCAATTCCCTAATGCACATATCTGACACTATATGATGATATTATTATCTCAATTGTTTATACTTATATATTTTGGCTGGATCTCATCCCGCCTTAAGATACACATCTGATACACCTAGACATAAGACATACCAACTGAGTCCGCTAAACCCCTGCCGGTAGTTGCCAACACTCACTTCCTAAAGTACTGGTACATACGACCAAGATACTAGCAGGGAAGTTCATCACTTTATTGCACACCTTAGCCACAGCAACAGTCTAGGCCACTCTGCCAATTAAAAGGGGAGGCTGAACCTTTGACCCCCAAGTCAGCCTGTATAAGAGATTGTGTTTCTGGCATTATACCATCTTATTACCAATGGAAATACTAAGACTCGCTGGAAAAAATCAGCTCTCTATATGCGTGCGTGCGCGCGCGAGCGCAGAATTTCATTGCACTATTTGTAAAATCATCTAGTCACTGAAATTTGTTCAAATTTCCCGCCATTTTTGCATGGCGTATCCTACAACCATCCCCTACAACGTAGCGCTTTCGTTTACCCATATTGAATAATAGAAGGTGCTGAAAAAAAAATATTATATCATTATTTTTGGGGTACAGCTGGTTTTGACACCGAAATGTTCAAAACACTGATTTTTTCGGCAAAACGGCCATTATATAAACGTACAGGCGTTCCTATATAGCCTACCCCTATTTATAGTGTTTAGAAGGGGAATGCATTTGAGCAATACAAAATAATATAGATGCACTCGTAAGTGCCAATATATGATCACTGGCCACTGAAATTCTTAGATTTTCAGCAGACAAAAACCATTTGGGGGGAGATATATTAGTTAGGCCTCCTTAGAGAACGTTTTCTATGATGGTGCGCTCATAGAGGATGGAGTTTTATGACAAACTAAACTAAAATTTCGTCAGGACCAAGCTTGAGTAAATAATTTCACACCAATTTTTACCAAAATCCATGATATTGGGGCCCCCCCAGAGGGGTGCTAGGGATGTCATATGGGTGTTTATCCCCTCATATGATCATTTATATTGCTTACAGAAGCCCTTTAAACAAAAGACACATTTTTATTTTGGTGGCTGAAAGCAAAAATGTTAGTTTTTCTGGGGTCGTGGACGAACCCCCACCCCGGGGGGTTATGGATGCGATATGTTTTTTTGTTCCCTCCTATGCTATTTTCCTTTGTTGAAAGAAGCATTTTAGAACAAGAACAAACAAAAATGAAATTTTGATTTCTGGGCTCAGCAGAGGTTCATCCTCCTTAACCCTTAACCCGTGGAGCCCCGGCTAGTTTTGTAATGTTTGCGCACCAGAACCCGGCCGGTTTTCAAAAAATGGTTTTATTCCAGAAACAATAGCGAATGGGTTAGGGATGAAGGAAAAACCACGAAAAACCGCTCAAAAAGCTTAAAAAATGGTCCTACAGAGCCCCCGAAAACGGATTTTATAAGAGTAAAAAATTGAAGGCAATTATCCCAAAAAACAGGTTATTGCGCGCTCGCGCACACGCACGTGGACTTTGAGAGTTTTCAACCATCGGCACGGTTGCGTGGGATGCGTACACAGTTCCCATACAAATCTGAGCCCTCTTGAGTGGCTACACCTGAGGTTACGGTCGGCGCAATTAGGGTGACGCGCCAGGCGCGTCTCTGGGGCTGTGCGTTACATACATCGCCGACGCGTCAGGCGCGTCGCTGGGGCTGTACGGGTTAACTGGAGGCGCGCAACTTATGTCGAGTGAAATAAATATGGCCTATGTGGCGGTGCACAACTTATGTCGACCGCCATTTTCAGCACGTAATGTTGCTGAGAGAGAGAGCTGAGCGGTAGGAGGAGCGTAGCAACCCTATGACCGTTCCCCACCACCGCGGTGGACCAACTGAACTGTATCCCACCTTCTTCCCCCTCTCACACTCGCTACACAGGGAATTATGTAAGGAAATTACCTAATAATAGGGTTTTGCACTCATGTTGCACGATCGTTGCAAGAGAACCAGTGGTCGTACAAGGATGGTTCGGGTGTCATTGGAAAGCTCTGTTTACGCCCCTTCAGGGATAGATACTGGTTTTACGCTCTGGGTCTTATTTAGGCATGAAAATGATCACGTGAACAACACTATTTAGGGTAAAACAAAAAAACGCTGGGCGCTACGGTCAAATAGACCGCCTAGCCCGCCAATAAGGTGTTAAGTCACATTTATATTCAACTCTGACTCCTAAGTAGAGTCTTCAAGAAGACAGCCTCAGTCAGCTCTTGCTGATGCAGTCATACTGTCACAGTTCTCATATCAATCTTGTTGCAGTACTCATATGTACAAAGGAGTACAAAGGACATCAAGCAACAACAGGTCTAGTGACCCCTCTAAGCTGCTTGTCCTCTAGAACACTGAGGATCAAGTGTCCGAACAGTGGTTTAGAGTGGGTAAGGGGAAATTGGGAAGGGAACTACTGCCCTGGAACTAATGTCCGTGGCAGGATTAGGAAGTTAGTAGGGGACAAATGGGTTAGTAACATAACACAGTTATAAGTGATCATGCGTATATCTGGGAAAAAGAGAGTAACGTCTTAGTAATAAATACAGTATATACGCAACAATCCTTGATGAATTTGAAGGGGGAATAAAATAAAGTTATTAATTTACAAACTCAGTCAGGTGCGGGCTCGAGGCAATATATTTGTCTAGGCGAAGTTTAAAAGAATCAACTGTGCTGCAGTCTATAACGTCTCGGGGAAGCCCATTCCACAAGTTGACAGCTCGATTGAAGAAGAAATTCTTAGCTTCGTGCGAGTTAAAAGTTTTACCAATAATTTTGCAACCGTTTCCCCGCGCGTAATTAGATTGGTCGATAGTGAAGTACTTACTACAGTTCATATTGACGATGCCTTCGATGATTTTGAACACTTGAATTAAGTCGCCTCTTAAACTGCGCTGGGTTAAAGGAAAAAGATTTAATTCCTTAAGACGCTCCTCGTATGGTTTGTTCTTTAGGCTAGGTATAATTTTGGTTACTCTACGTTGAACTCGTTCTAGCTTGTTTATATCTTTTTGGTAATAAGGGCACCAGGATTGAACGCAGTATTCCAGCAGAGGGCGGACTAAGGAATTGTAAAGAGTAAGGATAACTTCTTGGGATTTATGCTCAAATGACCTGCCTATAAAGCCATTTATTTTGTTTACCTTCTTAACAACTTTTGTACATGGTTGACTCGGTTTTAGGTTACTTGATATTGTTACTCGCAGATCGGTTTCTCTGTCTACACTCTTAAACGGATTGTCATTCATCGAATAGTTTGCTTTCTCATTTCGGTATCCGATATGTAGTACTTTACATTTATCCGCATTGAAACTCATTTGCCAAGTTTGGGCCCAACATGACAACTTATCTAGATTGTGTTGCATATTGTCAACTTGTTCTTTTGAGAGTACGCTATTTGCAATTTTTGTATCGTCAGCAAACTTTGAGATTGTACAGGTGAGACCCTCGTCTATGTCGTTGATGTAAATTAGAAAGATAATTGGTCCCAGTACCGATCCCTGGGGTACCCAGCTACTTAAACCCCCGCTATGAACACGAGATACTCACTCTACTCACCTTTAACTCATACAGTACCTTTTTTAAGCCATTTATTTCTATCATAATTATATTTGAGATAATATAACCTTAACTGCTGGTATTATATACTGTACATTGTTAAGCTCAACTGATCTTGGTATATCTAATATATTGAGAAATTTATTATGTTAACCACAATGATTAATATATACTTATTATGAAATGGACTGATAGCTCCTAAAATACACCCATTACACTTTAATCAAAACACCACTGCTTGGCCAGACCAATTACGAACCATTCAATGGGGAATGAACACCATGCCCCGCGACGATGGTATAACACCCCACGAAAGGATATTCAGCGTACCCCCCCCCCCCAACTATCGCAATCCCGCCTCTTCAAACCCACACCCTCGTTAGCACCCGATTCCATATCTGGAATGACTCGCATACACAAAAAACAGGCTCCCACAGTTGCAAACCTGCCAAGATCTCACACTCGACGTATTAACCCCTTCAAACTAAAAGAAAACGTTATGGCAGCGAAATGTTCCCTATAAGGCAAGCTCCAACCGAAGTTTGAAGGCTCATTTACGATCATCAAAATTTCAAACGCACATCAAGTAACACTTGTCTGTCATGGAGAAAACCGGTTGTACCGAAATAGTCATGTCAGACGTATCAACCAATCAAAACAACAAAACCCCCAAAACCAAACACCCTCAAACCTTCCCGAAACTGTAAAAAAGCCTCCCCCACTCCTTGTTTATCTCGGTAACTTCCCTAGACCACCTCCGCCATCACCCCCCCCCACCCCTCCCTCCAAATAACTCTAACCCACCTTCCACATCGCCCACTAAACCACCTCAAACAAACACAACTTACACACGATCAGGCTGCCTTTCCATCCCTCCCATGATATGGGTCGTTTTTCTAGATCGCCTTCTCCTTCATGTTTAGCCCCATTAGTTTTCAGATTGTAGGATGTTTGACCCATTAGTTTGTCGATTTTAAGACCTTCCACCCCATTTCCTTGTCAATATTAAGACCTTTTGTGCTATTTAGGTGTCGATTTATTCCTGGCGAACGACAGTGAGCCTGTAATTTTGGAAGAACCGGCCTTTGGCCGGGAATTTTTTTTTTTCCGAAAAATGTACACATTACAAATTGATTGAGGAGGAAACTAGAAAAAATAATTAATAAATGAAACATCGACCAAAGAGTGAACCATTCCTTAAGCTTAGCCCACTGTACTACTTTCGCATCCACACGAAGAACTACAACCCATCCAGTAAGGTCAAAGGTCACCACTCCTTCAATCTCCAATCCAGCAGTCGCACCGTTCCAGACCACCTCCCAGACCTCCGACTATCACCTATTTTTTCCTTTTCTTCGACTATCATTAAACAAATTTATAAATTATGTTTAGGAATCAAAAGGGGTTCAAAGTATCCCAATTAACTCTTACATTCTAACAGATCCTTCCATGCCTACTGAAATCATAATATGTTAGACAAAATAATATAAAGAGAGGGGCCATAATATTCTGAAAGTGTTAACAATATACATGCTTTCAACTTTACGATTAATTAAATATGTACGAAAACCGTCACACCTGTAAGTTGTTATTATAAAAGGTGTACGAGGCCGGGAATAAGCGACCCTTATATACAGGGTGTCCCAGGAGGAAAGGGCATAACTTTGGGAAATGATAGACCAAAATATTCTAAGCCTAAAATCTTCTATAAGAAATATTCCAAATCTCGACCGGTATTGAGATATTGCATGTTGAAAATGGTATTTTCTTCAGTATTTCCCCATATGGCTGGCCTAGCTGTCCTAGTGCTTACCACACCTCCATCTTTCTGCACTTATTTTACCTTGTTATTATAAAGATACTATAATTCTGTAAGTTGCAAAATGATTATAGACATATTAGCTCACTTTGGACCAGTTAGAAATTATTTGACATGGGAGAGTCCATTACAGTGATGCGGGGGAGAACACTAACTTAAACCTTCAATATCTTTATAACGGTTGAGATTTAGACTTTTTGTTATTGAACATTTTATGCTTAGAATACCTTGTTTTATCATTTCCCAATGTTATGCCCTTTCCTCCTGGGACACCCTGTATATATATACTGGTATATATATATGGATGGAGTCATGAAAGAAATACTAGGAAGAGCAGTGGATGTTGGTGTATCGCTGAAAAGGGAGGGAAATGAGTGGAAGCTGCCTATACTGCTGTTTGCGGATGATACAGTTCTGATGAGCGACAATGAATGGGAGTTGCAGGGTCTGGTAAATGAGTTTGGAAAAGTGTGTGAAAAGCGGAATTTGAAGGTAAATGTCGGGAAGAGCAAGGTTATGGTCTTCGAAAGGGGTGAAGTCACAGAGTGTGAGGTGAAGTTGAACGGTCAGGCTATGGAGATCGTCAACTCTTTTAAGTATCTGGGCAGTGTGTTGAGTAAAGATGGGACTATGGATGAAGAAGTGCGGGAGAGGGTGCAACAGGGGAAGAGGGTTGTAGGAACGTTGAAAGCAGTAACAAGAAATAGGGTGGTCAGTATGGAAGTGAAGAAGTCCTTGCATGACAGCGTGATAATCCCGACACTAACTTATGGAAGCGAAGCATTGAAGTTCAGGAAGAGCCTCAGACCAAGAGTGAGAGCGGTGGAAATGAGTTACTTGAGAAGTGCGTGCGGAGTTACATGGAGGGATAAACAGACGAATGAGGAAGTAAGAAGGAGGTGTGGTGTGGAGGTAGATGTGCTGGAAAGTGTGAAAAGGAACAACTTGAGATGGTTCGGTCATATGGAAAGTATGGAAAGCAAGAAAATGACTAAGAGGGTGTACGAGAGCGAGGTGGAAGGACAGAGAGGGAGAGGTGCACCTAAGGAGAGATGGAAGGATGGAGTTCGTGGCCACCCATTCGGGGATCACGGCGTCAGTCAATATATATAATATATTGTATAATTCTCCTACTCGACGAGACAGTGAAACGGGCGAGAGAACGCGAGAGTGGTCCCGGACCCTGATAATAGGAACTTTAAATGTTTCTGTTCAGGCTCTGTCTTGCGTCGGCCACCTCCAGCAATGGGGTATGTGCCTGAGTATATACATACATATGTACATACATACAGTATATATACTGTATATACAGGGTGTTTCATATATACCTTTCATAAATTTCAGAATGAATAGACCTAGCAATAATGAATATACTTTACTATGTGACGGTTTCGGAAATTTCTCATATTTACCGGGATATTACACATTTTAGTTTAAATAGGAAAGTCTAGGGGATGAAAACAATCAGTAGATTACCATCACCTCAATTACTTTATTTTGTCATAAATGTTTGAACATCAATGTATTTTACAGTATTTACAATAGTTGCTCGAAGTTTCTCCCACCCTCGTTGATACAGGCTTGGGCTCGGCGCATAAGAGACTGTCGCACTCTTTCAAATATCCTTGGTGTGTTTCTTACTTCTCTGCATGCCTCTTGAACTCGTTGCCACAGTTGCTGACGGGTGTTGATTTGTGTAGCATACGCCCTGCTCTTCAAGTGTCCCCAAAGATAAAAGTCAAGTGGAGTTAGGTCCGGTGATCTAGGTGGCCAGGCGATGGGACCACCACGGCCTATCCACTTATCAGGGTACATAACATTAAGGAAATCCCTCGTACCTCGTGCAAAGTGAGCTGGAGCCCCATCCTGCATTAACCACATTTGTCTACGTGTCCTGAGAGGCACATCTTCAAGTAGTATGGGTAAGTCATCCTGAAGAAATCTGGTGTACACATTGCCTGTAAGTCGTTGTGGTAACATAAAAGGTCCGATTAGATGGTCACCAAGAATACCGGCCCAAACATTAATCGAAAAGCGTTCCTGATGTCCCCTCGTTGTTGTTGCATGTGGATTTTCTGCTCCCCATGTATGTGTATTATGTAGGTTCAACATGCCATTTCTTGTGAAATTTGCCTCATCACTAAACAAAACCTCTGCAATAAAACCGTTGTTCTCCCTCTCTTGAGTAAGGAGCCACCGACAGAAATCCACTCGTTGGTGATAATCACGTTCAGTCAGAGCATGGATGGGCTGGTGATGATATGGGTACAGGCCATGTCTGTTTACAATCCTCCATACTGATGCATGAGCCACACCAAATCGTGCACCAAGTCGACGTGTGCTTGTAGATGGATCATCTGCGATGGCATCAAGGATATCCTCTTCTGCATCGAGTAGTTGCTCATCATGAGGCCTTCCTCTGTCTACTGCACGTGGATTCAGTGAGCCATATTCCCGTAGTCGTCTTTCTATGCTGAGGAAAGTAGGCCGAGATGGTTGCCTCCGGTTGGGATATTGTTCACCGTACATCTTTACTGCTTCAGTTGCATTTCCTCCAGCTGCACCTAAAGTAAGTAACATGTCTGTGTACTCAGCAGAGGTGTATGGCTCCATGTCTGGTACTTACTTAAGACTGCCAGTACATCCTTCTTTCTCTCACCTTCTCACATTACCTTCAATTTGTGAAGCTTCATTCATACAGTATTCGAACCCATGAAGCAAATTGATCGAGCACCTATTGTAAATACTGTAAAATACATTGATGTTCAAACATTTATGACAAAATAAAGTAATTGAGGTGATGGTAATCTACTGATCGTTTTCATCCCCTAGACTTTCCTATTTAAACTAAAATGTGTAATATTCCGGTAAATATGAGAAATTTCCAAAACCGTCACATAGTAAAGCATATTTATTATTGCTAGGTCTATTCATTCTGAAATTTATGAAAGATATTTATGAAACACCCTGTATATATATAAGTATTTTACAACATAAGAACTATACGTACACCGATTGGTTTTAAATAGCTAGTAATATCTAATGAAGGGGTACGGGGCTGGACCGTGGGGAGGCGGATATCTTCCCACCCAAACTATTGCTTATAACAACAAAACATTGGATGCATATAATAAAGTAATATGCTATATACGTGTACATAAAAGGTTGTCCCTACCAATTACATTATTGCCGGGTAGGCTATAATACCCACGCGTTATGTACTGAAAAGCACTATAAATGATTAATTAATTAACAAATGTAATTGTCTCATGCTAGCTGTAGGGATCTAGGGTACTGGTAGTTTGTTCACCATTCTCTGCTTAGGTGGAAAAGGTATCTGCATAGGAAAATCACGTTGACTAGTGATTTGTTTGTTTACGATTAACAAGAATAAACCATTGACCATCATGTGGCAGAAGAACTTGCAAGCCAAATACTGTTTACCATTATACAGAAATTGGCACACAATATGAAAATAGATAATACATTATTTTCTTTCAATTACTAAACAAATAGTCATAACAGTGTATTACCATATTTATGATTGTGTGCATGTATATGATATTTACATATTAAGCTGTCATAATATTTTGTGTATGCATATTTGCATCCAAATGCGCTTTCTATTGTGCTGAAGGTAATGTAGGTACGTTGCGGGATCTGCTATATTATCCAATTTCAGCCTCTCGAAAAGTTAATTCAGACAGCTAATTTTGTAATAGGATATCAACTTTGTTTGAATAGGCGTGATAATTTGATGCCTTTGTGGTCGAATGCCATGTATTAATTGAAACACGGCACATTTTCTTACCGAGTCCATCTAAAAGCTAATATTTGCCCATTGTGGCCATTCAAGATCAACAGATAAAATGGTAATTTTGTTGGATTTGGGGTGATATTTGAGGGTCACAATGTCTCGTGCGTAGCCATAAACCATAAGAATTTATGGGAAAATGTCAGACATCGTGACTAAAATGAGCTCCTCTATTAGGGCAGGCGTCTCTCTCTCTTCCTTTCGCTGTCTCGCGGTCTCTCTCTCTCTCTCTCTCTCTCTCTCTCTCTCTCTCTCTCTCTCTCTCTCTCTCTCTCTCTCTCTCTCTCTCTCTCTCTCTCTGGGTGGGGAGAGAGCCTTCTGCTTCTCTAGTCTTACCTTTCATATAGTAGCACATTTTGTTACAATTAAATATGTCCAGACTGCCTAGTAGGGGCCGCAAGGTCTGTACAGTCTGTGTATCTATGTAACTATGTAATGTTATGTAACAAACTCTAACTCTCACTCTCTCTCTCTCTCTCTCTGCCATCACAGTCTCTCATCACTCCAACATTAAACTGAGCGTCATTCGCCGTAACACTTTTAAGGGGGGATGGGCTGTTTTTTCTGGCCCCCTTCTCCCTCGTGATTAGCCCCATTAGTTTTCAGATTTTAAGACACTCGGCCCATTAGTTTGGCAATTTTGAGACCTTTTGATGCATTTATTTGTCGATATTAAGACCTTTCGTGCCATTTTAGGTGTCGACTTATTTCTGGCAAGCGATAGCGAGCCTGACATTTTTCTACCGAAAAAATTACAAATTTAGCTTTAAAGGGGGTCTAGGGGGTGTTTTTTTAATCTTGATGGAGGTCTAGGGAGGAAACTAATATAATAATACAAAAGATACATAAATGAAGACATAAATACACCCTCCCTCCTTAACGTGATAAAGGCGTGCCGTCATTAACCCCGCTATTATATTGAGTTAGGCGGGAATAAAAATACTGTATGGGGTTAGTATGGCCAGGGGGGAGGGGGGGATGGGGTCCTTTATTTGATTACGGTGCGAATAAATGGTTGTCAAAATATAGTGCGAATAATTGTATCCATACATTTTAGCATTTAACCAGTTTAGATAAAACCGGATGACAGCTGTGGAATTTGAGAGGCGTGGCTATCGGTACCATATGGTTTACATCACAGATACTGTTCAGCTCTGTTAACCCCTTCAACACCATGACGTAATATTAATCCTATTCAGGCTACCATATCTTACTAACTCGTGGCCATCCACCTTTTGGGACTTCGGTGAGACCTTTTCTATTGCGCTAGACATATCGAATGCCTTCGATAGAATCTGGGACAAATCTCTAATTTCATAACTACCCTCTTTCGGTTTCTATCCCTCCATCTGTGCCTTTTTCTCAAATGTCCTTTCCGGCCGTTCATAACTAGTTGTGGACGGCCATCGTTCACTTCCTCATCCTATCAACTCCAGTGTCTCCAATTATCTTTCAGAGAAACCCTTGTTACCTTTAATGCTTCCAAAACCCAATTTCTCTATTTATCTACCCGTCGTGAACTCCCAGAGGACTATCCCTTATACTTTAACAATACAAAAATCAACCCTTCATCTTCTCTCAGTATTCTCAGTGTCTCTTTCTCTTCTGCTCTCTCTTGGAAGGACCATATTACCAATCTTGCTAAGGCAGCCTCCAAAAAGCTGGGAGTGCTCAACCGCCTCAAGCGGTTCTTTACCTCTTTACAGATTCTTGCTCTGTACAGGGGCACAGTGCGTCCTTGTATTGAGTATTGTTCACATATGTGGGGAGGATCCTCTCACACAGCACTTCTAGACAAAGTAGAAAGGAAGGTCTTTCATATCATTAACTTCCGTCCGCTCACCGA
This sequence comes from Paralithodes platypus, assembly GCA_032716605.1. Lineage (NCBI taxonomy): Eukaryota > Metazoa > Arthropoda > Malacostraca > Decapoda > Lithodidae > Paralithodes > Paralithodes platypus. The sequence continues at coordinate 33,751,983 of CM064524.1, read as the reverse complement.
CTCTCTGCAATCTCTCTCTCTCTCTTCGCCTCAATATTGCATCTCTCTCGCTATTCTATCGCTACTACAAAAATCAGTGTTCCTCAGAGTTCTCTCAGTGTATACCACCTCCTCTACGTAGGGCACGTAGTACCCGTCTTGCAAGACAATCCCACCCTTACTCTGTGCAACTCTCCAACTTAAGAGTGAAACGATACTCCCAATCTTTCTTCTATTCAACAACTGAGCTCTGGAAGTCTGAATCACTGAATCCATCTTTCCCTTATTCTGTGACTTAAATTGATTCAAACTCCGTGTGTCCAGGCATTTTGGCACGACTATTCCTTAATTTGGGCCCTGTCAATCTTTCAAATCTGAGGGAGGCACTCGTCACAGGCAGTTTTGCCTTTTGTCTCCCTCATCCACATAGACAAAAAATAAAATAAAACAAGTTTAGGCGCTTTCCTTTAGCTAATCATCTTCCTCTAGGATTCACTGGAGTAAATACGATCTCAATAAACCCACAGAATAACATAGGTCCTTTTTAAACTGTATACAATCGTACAACGTTAGACAGAATCCAAAGTATAGAGGCGTCACGGTGCTGGAGGGGTTGAATAAAGGGTGAAGTTGAACGTACTTTGTCCTGTCAACTACTCTTCCTCTCACTAAGCTTGTGTCACACGAGCACATTTTCCAGCAAATTTTCGACGAGCAAATTTTGTTCGGACTACTTTGAGGCTCTCTCGCATCGGAATCAGAAAGTAGATCGAAGGTAGATTATTATAGCTAGTTTAATCCTTTAAGGGGAGATAGGCCGGTTTTCTGCTTTCCTTCTTCCTCATGTTTAGCCCCATTAGTTTTCAGATATTAAGATGCTTGCCTAATTAGTTAGTCGATTTTAAGACCTTTCGCCCCATTTCTTCGTCAATATTTAGACCTTTCGTGCTATTTAGGTGTCGATTTTTTCCCTGGCGAATGATAGTGAGCCTGTAATGTTGGAAGAAACGGCCTTCGGCCGGTACATTTTTCTACCGAAAAATGTACAAATTAATCTAGAAGGGGGATCTAATGGATGTTTTTTTAAATTTGATGGAGGTCTAGAGAGAAAACTAGTAAAATAACGAATACATGCAAAAATAACGAATACATGCAAAAAACGCCCACAAAATGAACCATCCCCCCTTAATATTTTCAAGCTGTCAGCCTACAATGGCTCATAAACACTGACGGAATAATCGCTTCTCTGACACCGCCTTAAGGGGGGTGACCTGCCTTTTTTCTCTCCTTTTCTCTCTTTCTCTGGCTTGTATCCATTCGGCCCCATTCAGCCAACTTTTTTAAGACGTTTACCCCCATGCAGGTGTAATTTTTTTCCTGGCGAGCGGTAGCGAGCCAGCATATTTGTTTTAAATGTTTCTGACAGCAGGCTAAATTTGTACATTTTTCGATAGAAAAATGTCTCCGGCGAAGCCGGATTTCTCTATACAATGCTGGCTCGCTATCGCTCGCCATGAAAAAATCGATTCCTAGATGTGGATAAACTTCTTAAAACAGTAGGCTGAATGGGGCCGAATGGATACAAGCCAGAGAAAGAAAGGAAAGGAGAGTAAAAAAGCAGGTCACTCCCCTTAACTGTCTCTCATTTCTTCCCACTCGCCGATATGTTTGTCATATTTCCTCTGATATCACACATACAATCAACAATGTAATTCAGAACTGTATCGGTATATACCTCCCCTTTTACGAAGAGTAGGTGGAACTGACCTTACAACACATTCTCATCCCTAAATTGTCCAACTCTCTAATCCAGGAGTGACCCCGGCGGCATATTTTTTGTCTATGGGGCCAAACGAAAAATGCATTGCTCGAAAATGGCAAAAGCAACCCAAATATCAATAGCATTGAAACACAAAAACCACGATAACCCCCAAAACATTGCATCAGTGATACATAAATAAACATGACAGAATAAATAGATTATAGACAAAATGGTTGAAATAGTTGTAATTTATATAAACTTAATACATACACATTCTCCCTAATAAAAGCTGTATTACAATGAACTCTTGACCATCCATTTGTTGAGCACATACAAATAAAATGTTACAAATCTAGTGTTACTGTACGTGGGACAGCTATTACATAAAACATAGCCCGACACCTCTCCAGACTAATTTGGACATTTTCAGTAGGAAAATGTCCCTATGTTCCGAGATGTGTGTGTTTGTGTGTGTGTGTGTGGGGGGGGGGGGGGGGGGTCTGGCTATGTGGACTACTCAGTGTTTTGCTCAATTAGTTTGAATATTTTAAGACATTTCACCCCATTAAAGTGTCGATTGTTTTCTGGGCGAGCTATGGCGAGCCTTTAGGCTATAAAAATCGGCCTTCGGCCAGGATATTTTCCTATAGATGTACACTAAATTTTAGCTCCAAACGGTCTTGGTGAGCATATAGTAGTGTGAAGTTTGGAAAGGTATTTATGTTAACCTTGGGGGATAACAGATACTGCTAGAAAATGGCAAAAGCAAGCAATGATTATACAATATATCATATCTCTCTCTCTCTCTCTCATTATATATATATATATATATATATATATATAATATATATATATATATATATATATATATTTATATGCATATATATATAGTATATATGACAACATAATATAATTTGGTGATGGGCTGGTCTATCAGAGTGAGAACTGAGCAATCTCTGCCATACCCATAGCTTACTCTGACTTCCTTTTACTTATATATTTTCTTGATCTCAAGTGACGGCGTCTCTTCCGTGGATTGACCTCCCAATCTACCAAGATTGGAAGCCAAAGCGTCACATTTTTCCTTTGCCCCTCAACTTTCTCTTCATAATTGCTGAGGGGCACAGGGCCCTGGGTTTCCCGGGCGTTTCTGCACCCTCATCAGCTCCCCGCCATGGAGTGGCTTCGGTCACCGGCTTTATTGTGGTCGGCAGGGAGGGTTCCGTTGGGGCGCTCGGTTATGGCCTTGGCCTTGCTCGGGCCCTTGGGGCTGTTCGGCCAGGCAGCTTGGGGAACAACAACAACAACAACATACCATAATAACTTCTAATAAAACAGGATATATGACAAAATATACTTATACAGCGGCCAGTCACTCATTCTTTACTGATACTGCCCGTCCTTGTGGTCACTGTCGTAGGTCGGATCAATTTTATTCCTGCTGGGGATAAATTATTGAAAGAGAGAGAGAGAGAGAGAGAGAGAGAGAGAGAGAGAGCGAGATAAAGGGAGTGCGTATGTATAAAAGAGAAAATATATCTATATGTTTAAAAATCCAGCTATACTTAATTAAAGACTTATAGCCTTGTGCGCGTAGCAAATAACTAAGTTGATATCAGAAAACATAGCAGTAGGGAGTGTACACACATACTATATATTTATGTGTGTATGAAGGAGACAAAAGGCAAACAAGTGTGACCCCCCACCCCCCAAAAAAAAAAAAAGTGGAAAGAGTAAAACATGGCCAAATTCAAGGTACACTCTGATACCATAGTCTCTAGCCCACTCATTTATATTTGTGGACTTCACTTATTTCTAATCATGAAAGTAGATCTCTGGAAACGAATTTATGATTATCTTTTTTCTATAAATCAACTATAAAACTATTTATACTATTTATTGAAAAGCAAGTTCTATCAACAAATCAATCCAGATAGATTTAATTGCATAAACAAAAATATAGGGGTCCACAAATTCGTATGAGTGGGCTAGAGATTATGGTATCCGAGTGTACGTTAGAATCAACATTTTTGGCTACACGGAGCTTGAAGCATGTGTGTGTAGCAGTTGATGGATAGGCAGGGCTTCTATCACAATTATCTATAAACATATGTGTGTGTAGCAGTTGATGGATAGGCAGGGCTTCTATCACAATTATCTATAAACATATGTGTGTAGCAGTTGATGGATAGGCAGGGCTTCTATCACAATTATCTATAAACATATGTGTGTGTAGCAGTTGATGGATAGGCAGGGCTTCTATCACAATTATCTATAAACATATGTGTGTGTAGCAGTTGATGGATAGGCAGGGCTTCTATCACAATTATCTATAAACATATGTGTGTGTAGCAGTTGATGGATAGGCAGGGCTTCTATCACAATTATCTATAAACATATGTGTGTGTAGCAGTTGATGGATAGGCAGGGCTTCTATCACAATTATCTATAAACATATGTGTGTGTAGCAGTTGATGGATAGGCAGGGCTTCTATCACAATTATCTATAAACATATGTGTGTGTAGCAGTTGATGGATAGGCAGGGCTTCTATCACAATTATATAATTATCTGTAAACATATTTTGGCTTACTTTACTTACTCACTCCTTTGTGTATTTAGACTCACTGTTCATTAATAAAAAAAAATTGTATGCCCTCTCAGTTATGTGTCTTATAGGACATATTTAATTACTTACTTCCTCAAATGTTAACAGCCATTACATATACTGTATGTGTACCAATACACACACAGGTACAGTTTCTTGTAAGTATCTTTATTTCTATATGATTCCTATTATCACCAACCCATCAATTAACTTACATCAATGAAATCAGTGAAACTAATTAATACATTTGGTACTCCAAGGATTCGAACCTATCGATACTCACACCGAAATTTCGCGAACTAACCATTACACTATCAAGACAGTTAAAGGTTTATGGACAAGCCTACGATATTTTATTCTTTTCGAATACTGGATATTAATATAAGCATTATTTTAGAATTATCAATCCATCTATATAATTAGTTGATCGACCCTTTCAAAGATTGATCATAGCAAAATAAACGACATCATATCATATTTTGTATTATCATCTTATACAATCTCTCTACACGCGGCGTGAATAACAACATAGATTGGTACTAACTAATAGTGCTGAAATGGTCTTGTAGTAGTGGTCTTGTAAAAGGAGGTGTGCCGTTTTTCTGGTCCCCCTTCTTCCTCATGTTTAGCCCCATAAGTTTTCAGATTTTATGATGTTCGGCTCATTAGTTTGGCGATTAAAGACCTTTTATCCCATTTCTTTTTAAATAATAAGACTGTTCGTGTCTTTTAGGTGTGATGATTTCCTGGCGAGCGATAGCGAGCCGGTAATTTAAGAGGAGCCAGCCTTCGGCTGAGACATTTTTTATCAAAAAAATTACAAATTTATTTTGAAGGAGGGTCTTGGGCGGATGTTATTTTTAAGCTTGATGGAGGTCTAGGGAGGAAACTAAGCAAACAAAAACACACACATAAATGAGCACATAAATACGGCCATCCCCCCTTAAGTAAACTCCGTAAGTAAATCAGAGTTCCCAGGAAGGCTAGGTCGATCAGAGAATGGCATCCAACAAGTACCAGGTTCAATGTATAGTCACGGTCAATTCCTGCTACAAGAATACGCTTGAGACCTCTGGTGGACGCTTCTGAACTAGCACCAGAGCTACGACTGTCGACATCAACAATACTTAACACCGAGGACATGCACAGTTTATCATGATTTCTTGTGATTATACTTGTTGTTATTATTCAGTATACGACTACACTAAATCCTTATAAAGTATAGTAGTCATGGGAATGTCCATATGCAGCTGATAATGACTACAAACATAATTATAAGCTGATTAATTATCATAACAAAAGGTGCGAACATGCTTGCTGACTTTGTATTGTAAATATACGTTATACAGTTATACGGTATGGGTGACTTTCAAAATATAATAAAGAACATATTCATAGGATAAAATATGTGTCTGCTAAAGACATCTCGACAGACCGCTTATAATAAAGAATTGTTGAAAGAGAGAGAGGGTGCAGTGGTCCACGATGTATACAGCTTCCCATGATGCACCTCGGTAAACATTGAGTTCAGCGCCTCTGTCGGCCACTGTTGTCATTTGTTGGTAGGGAGAATTGAAGTATGCTGAGCCATGTATTATTCAAAGCGGTCGGTCGCGGGCTGAACTGAAACTCCTTATTAAGGGGAGATTTTCACTTAAGGGAATTTGTTTTCGAATCTCCATCTCCTTCATATTTATCCCCATTAGTTTTGAGATTTTAAGACGCTCGTCCCGTTAGTTTGACGATTTTAGGACATTTCGCCCAATATCTGTCAATGTTTAGACCTTTCGTGCCATTTCGGTGTTGATTTTTTCCTGGCGAGCGATAGAGAGCCTGTAATTTAAGAGGAACTGGCCTTCAGCCGGGACATTTTTCTACCGAAAAATGTACACATTTATATCAAAGGGGAATCTAGAGGGTAATTTTTAAAAGCTTGATAAAAGCAAATAAAAAAAAAATCCCTTAATGTTTTACCTGATATTTACTTTCGGAGGTTCGCTTTATGGGTTCGAGGCTTCAAATTGTATTATAATTAATGACCGCGACTGCACATACACTCCATTCATTATGACGATACTACATATCCCGAACCCAACTTCTAATACCTGTAAGGGACTGGGGTTCTCGAAAAGGGGCTCCAGTCCTGACGCTATTTTTTACTTACAGTGTGCTGGCTTAATAATCCAATAGGGTTGATATCTTCTGAAGTCCTATGTTAATTAACTAATAACTGAGAATGGAGTTGAACAATTGAGATAATTCTGTCATTTGGGAAGAGTCATAATGTAAATAGATGTGAAAATGTACAGTTACCCACATAAGTTCTGCTCCTCTCCGTGATCTTATACATAGAAATGTAATGCGCATGATTGAATTCCGAGTGTAGTTTATTATGTAGTGGTTAACCCCCAGGGTGCAAGGTCCCTATATAACCCCCAGGGTGCAAGGTCCCTATATAACCCCCAGGGTGCAAGGTACCTATATAACCCCCAGGGTGCAAGGTCCCTATATAACCCCCAGGGTGCAAGGTCCCTATATAACACCCAGGGTGCAAGGTCCCTATATAACCCCCAGGGTGCAAGGTCCCTATATAAAAGGACCTGGGTGTTGTCATGCCCAGTGCCAGGTCTGTTTATATAAGGAGTTGTAGAACTAAATCGGTAGCGCCGCAATTTGGTCACCCACACCTTCTATATTCATACAAGTGCCCAACCCTTCGACTTTCTGGCCATCAACCGACCCCGCCCCCTCCCAAACACCATGTAAAAAACATGGAAATAGAAGTATATAAGAATAAGAAAATATATATATATATATACTGTACGGTATATATAATGAAGAGCAATACCAAAGCGTGAAGGAACATCTTTATTTTTCTAGAGTATGTGCGACGTTTCGACACCAACGTGTCATTTTCAAGCCTAAAAAGGAAAAAAGAACCTAATTAAAAAGTTTGCAATCAAATATACAATTTGTAAAAGTAGGTTAAATTACTATAAAGTACCAAGAAACTGGATGAAGGAAGGTAGAAAACAGGGATAAAATACTGAAATTTAAATTATGAGAATAATAAATGAATAACATATGGACAGAGAAAGACAACAAAAACATAAAATAAAAAAAATCTAGATAAGCTACATTTTAGTGAATAACATACCAATTACTAAAAACAAAGTAAAGGAGAGGAGGACTCGTGGGTGCCTAGGGATGGTTGGTGATGGTGGGTGAGGAGAGACTCAGCTGTTACCCTGGACATGTCGTCTGTTGTAGTAAATAATATGGAAAAGTTTTGACTATTTATAGCATGGCCTGAAGATTCACTATGATTTCTGATAGCCGAAAATGAAGGTCTTGATATGGGAAAATTTGTGCGGTATGATCGACCCTTGTGTTCGGCAATCCTCGTTGCTAATTGGCGCTTCTTTTGACCAATATAGGAAGCACTACAGCTACTGCACTTGAACAAGTAAACAACTGAGGATTGCAAAACTCAAGATATATGATCTTTTACCTTGAACATTTGGGATATTGTCAGTTGTGGTTTGCACATTATTGTTAACGAAACCTGGGGATTGAATTCTGAAATTAATTTGCGAAGTTTGTGTTTCAACGTTAGGCTTTGTTTTCCAAGATAAGGACAGGGAAAATATAGGGGGGGCTTTACTGGCAGTTGTGATAGCGGGCAAAGGAGAATATAGTTTCTTAAATTGTCTGCCTATACATGTTTTTTTTTTTTTTTTTTTTTTTTAAGAGACAATGAACGGAGGAAGGAAAAACACAGATAAAACAAAAAGGTCCATGTGCCTAAAGGCATCCTCCATTCATAAAATGTTTGTAACAACTGGATTTAAACATTTGTAGATTGTAAGTTTGTGGAAAGCAATTCGAGGGAAGTGAATTCCAAAGAGTAGTAGCTCTGGGGATAAATGAATTCTGATAAGCAGAAGTTCTGCATTGCGGAGGAGAAAGTGTAAATTCATGGGCGCTCTCAGCTGCCCTAGTTCTACGGGGAAAGATGTGGAGAGGCGGCACAATTGAAGCAAGTTCCTCGGAACAATTGCTGTGAAAATATCTGTAGAATAATGCAAGGGATGCAATGTTTCTTCGTATGGATAATGTAGGAAGGTCCTGTGTGATTGCAGGGTTATTGATTAATCTAATAGCTTTATTTTGAATTTTGTCCAACTGCCTCAATGCAACCACTCCACTTCCACCCCACAGAGGTGAACAGTAATCCATCTGAGAACGCACATGACATTTATATATTACGGCCAACTGCTCGTCAGTGAAGAATTCTCGAACTCTGTACAGGAGTCCCAGTTTTTTAGAGGCATTCTTTGCAATGCTTCTAACATAATGTGTCCAGCTCAAGTTAGTAGTTAATGTTACACCGAGAATGTCAATACTAGGGGAAGTGGGAATATTTACATCATTAAAAAATATATGGGAGTCAGTGAGATTCTGTCGGTTAGAAAATTGAATGTACTTGGTTTTCTGTGCATTAAAGGAAACTAGATTCTCTTGTCCCCATTCATTAATTCTAGAAAGGTCCTGGTTCAGAGAAATTGCAGTGTTTATTTTTGAATTTATAAGATCGGGTTGGGTGAAAGAATTGGTAAATGTGAAGGAACTGTGGAGTGTTGAGTCATCTGCATAGGAATGTATTGGATTATGAGTGGTAGATATGAGATCATTGATATGAATGAGGAACAGAGTTGGGGCCAAAACTGATCCCTGGGGAACACCAGCATTCATTGAGTTAAATTGAGAATAAAGGCCATCTACCATTACACATATTTTTCTGTTATGAAGATAAGAAGAAATTAGTGGAACTAATGATGCAAGGCCGTAGTGTGACATCTTCGACAATAAGGATTGATGCCAGACTCTATCAAATGCCTTTGATATATCCAGTGCTATTGTATGTGTTTCACCATGTTGGTCTGTAGCTTGGTTGATTTGATGCGTAAGAAGGCAAAGAATGTCTACAGTTGATCGACATCGTCTAAAACCATATTGCCTATCACTGATTAATTTATTATTCTCAAGATGCTTAATTATGTGATTATTTTATATAATTTCAAAGACTTTACCAAGAGTGGAAGTTTTAGCTATTGGTCTGTAGTTTGATGGATCTGAAGAGGCACCTTTTTTAGGAACTGGATGGATGTTTGCTTCTTTCCAGGGTACTGGGAAGCATGAGGTATGAGTACACAGACGGAAAAATTTTGCCAATACAGGAGCGAGCACCAAGGAGCAATTCTTAAGTACTATTGGAGGAATTTCATCTGGACCAGGAGCCTTATCTACTGAGAGATTCTGCAAAATAGTTTTGACATGTCTGGTGTGGATCTTAAGTGAGGGAATTTCAGGCAAATTCAAATTAAGTACAGGGACATCTTGATTTATTTCATCTAAGGTTGAGTTCGTGGAGAAAATATCCGCAAGAAGGTTAGCTTTACCTCGTGGGTCACTTACAAGATTGCCAGTCGGAGATTTTAATGGTGGAATGGATGAAGCAGTAGTGAAGTTGGATTTGAATGAGTTAAGAGTAGACCAAAATATTTTGTTATCATTTCGATTATTTAGAAGTTTATTTGCCTGCTTGTGGAGAAAGTTTGATTTAGTTAGGTTTAATACAGTTTTGGCATGATTTCTGATGTTTCTAAAGTAATTAAAGGCTTCATGTATTTTTGATCTTGTGTATGCATTGTAGGCTATTGCTTTTTGTTCAGTTACTCTAGCACAAATATGGTCAAACCATTTAGGTGAATTAGATCTTTTACTGTACTTTTGATGAGGAATAAAAGTTTCCATTCCAATTTTTACAAAATCTTGTATGTGGCTCAAGGTGGAGTGTGCATCATTAGAAAAGAAAGAGGTCCAGGGAATATCAATAAAGAAACCTTGAAGACCCTCCCAGTCTGCCCTATCGTAATGCCATTTAGTCACCAAAACAGGTTCAGAGTGGGAAGGTGTGGTAGGTGATAGACAGGTGGCCTGTATTAGACAGTGATCAGAAAATCCAAGCGGGGACCTCACTGTAACATTATAATTTTCTGAATTGGTTGTTAAAAATAAGTCCAGTAGGTGGGAATTATGATTAGGATTATCTGGTACATGGGTGGGTTGGTTGACAAGTTGAGTGAGATTAAATGATTCTGCAAATAGCTCACATTCAAGACCAGCATCATCAGTCCTGGCTGAAAGAGTCAGCCATTCAACATTATGGACATAAAAATCACCCAACACAGTGATTTCCGAAGAAGCATTTAAGTTGAAGACACTGAGTTGTGAGGACAGAGAATCAAAAAGACTTTGCTCTGGAAGAGTATTTGGGGAACGGTAGATGCAACATATGTATTTAAATTTACCAGCAGAAATTAATTTGTATATAGAATAATCAAAATAGGGACAATTGAAACTAGTAACCTCCTCCAGGGCAATTTCAGATTTTGCGAAGCAACATACACCTCCTTTAGGTCTGAAATTGTGGAGCAGTTGATAACCTGGAAAATTAAATCTAGACGTGTCAGATGTGGATGTTACTTGAGTCTCTGTCAACAAAAGGAGAGTAGGGGATTCTGCTTGAAGAAATTGGTGTACAGAATTGATGTTAGAGTGAAGTCCCCTTATATTACTAAAGAAAAAGCTGCACCGACGAGCAGCTTTGGGACGTTGCAATGCTCTTGACACAGTCGCATGATGACGACCGGGAGGGCCCTGTGTCAATGACCCAACCCTGCCGGGGGTGGATATCCGAGGGACCACCAGGTTTGCTCTTAACAATTGTACTGCCATATTTATTAGGTAAGTGTATGGTGTTACATGTATGATATGTAGTGGGAAGAGTAGTGTTTTATGGATAGAGGATAGCGATGTAGGGCAATGTCGTGAAGTTGGATGTGTATGTTATATAAAGAGGGTTTTCCTGATACCCCTGATGTGTGAGGCAGAAATATATGTATCCAGCTACCAAGGCCTGGGAGAGAACATGGATTCAGGCTATTCCCCGATTCTCTCAAAACCTTGGCGGTAGTACTTCCCTGGGCGGGGCTGCCTACCCCTACTACCTACGGTAATGTATCAATTAGTAGTGCTGGGAAACCGTTAGCCTTTAATATTTTCCTTAAAAATTCGAACTTGTGATGCATGGTGAGATAGGTGGAACAAATTCTGTAGGCACGGGTTACAAGGGTATATATCAAATTAAGTTTATATTGAAGAGGGATGTAAGAGTCGAACTTAGTCATGAGACCTGTGAGCGTGGGTTTGCGGTACACTGAAGTAATAAAGGAGTTGTTTGACTTTTCAATATTTATATCTAGGAAGGATAGTTTATTGTCGCTTTCCAGTTCATATGTGAATTTAATGTTTTGGTGGCGGGAATTGAGATAATCTAAAAATAACGGGACATGATCTGGGGAGTGAATGCAAGAAAAAGGTCGTCGACGTACCTCTTATATATTAATGGTTTAAAACATTCGGGACACTGGTTAAGCAATTCGGTCTCATAGTGGCAAAGGAAAGCATTAGCGAGACAACAACCCAAGGGATTACCCATAGATATTCCATCTCTCTGCTTATATAGAGATTCGTTAATCAAAAATATGCAGTCTTTAGCTGACAGAGCTAATGCTTTCCTTTGCCACGGAACGAGAGGTGGAAGGACGGAGTGAAGAAGTATATAGATGAAGGCGGTGCTGGTTGGGAGGAGGGACGTCGACTAACTTGGGACAGAGGTGCATGGGGGCGTTTCGTTCGTGACCACCCCTTCGGGGATCACGACGTCAGGCAATAGATAGATATATCAACTTAGTCACATTGAAAACATAATATTACACATTCGATCTCCAGGGAAGAAATAATTAATTGCTAATTAAGTCAAGCTTAACACTCAAGTCACTGGTCAACATTTCTTGCACATTATATTCATATGTTAAAGAGATTAAAGTCGATGTCGCATTTTATTAATGCGAAAAACTGCATGCATGTCTACTTTATTGTTTGTGTCTCTGTAACCTCCAAGCACTTAGGATTATGGAAATGAGACAACTGGAGTGTTCAGTGCGTCCCATAATAGGCTTTCAGTGATTAGTTTCTCTGAATATATATATATATATATATATATATATATATATATTTGATTATTATTATGTTTTACATTGCATTTCACCGGGACTCCAGGGATTTGTAATTCCATTAAAGTATAATATAACAATGGAAGTTATGGAAACCCTCTTAAGATTTCAGGACCACTCTTTAACCCTCACAGGGTGCGGATATAGTGAGAGGGCTAGTGTAATATATTGTCACTCCATCAACACTTATAGCTATATTTCTTGGAAATTTATCCCATTGTCGTATATCAGTGTGGGAAAGCCACTTGGGAACCGGGACATATATATGTACTTGAATTACAGTTTTATTGTTACTCGCATTCTATCAATGGTAATTTTTTTAAGCACATTGATTAACGGTACTAATTTTAAACACTTCCTTTGTAGCACGTTATGCATGTGTGTGTATATATATATATATATATATATATATATATATATATTCTTTTATTTAACCCCTTTAATACAATGACGATTTGTATGAATTAGTAATGCTTTATTAACTTGGGAAGAAGGTGCAAGACTAAACACGTTAACCCTCCTGGCCCGGGCTAGCTCTCCTAATGACAGTGCGGCGCACCCGGGCGATCTGGCCGAAAAACGTCTAGGCCTAGGCTACCGTATTTTGGTTAATTTTAACTGCTAGAAATTTCCCACGCATCTATAAATGTAGTGCGGTTTCCAATCTGTAGACTGGCATTGAGTAGAGCTCTCTAAATCAACTGGTTCAGTTGTGATGACGATTTTAGTGGAGAGCATTTTCAGGCAATGTTAGCAATACGACAATCTTTTCACTACTGAAACAACGACATACAAACATACAATAACAAACGAGTTTTCTCCTTCTTGTTTTCGGAGGTGCGGTGACGCAACGATCGGCTTTGTTTACATGCGTCGGACGCACAGCGTTCAGACCAAGCTGAATAGGCTTTCAAGCTTACTGTCTATTAAAATGACACCCGGGTACCTGCCCATCTGCCGTGGTGTCATATTAAAATGACACCCGGGGAGGAAGGGTTAAACAAAGCTAAGTTAACCCTTCACCTTTGACAGCGGTCTCCAAGTGTGAATAAAATTGTCTGGCGGAGGCCAGAATACAGCATAAATTGGTATCATCTAGCCAACTTGAAGGGGTTAATTGATCTTATGCTCTTAACCTTTTCAAGACACGAGGACGCCTTTGTTCCCTTGTATAAGGATATTAATAAATACTTTTATTCAGCTTAGGAAGGAGGTGTGGGAGTAAGAGTGATGATTGAACCTGTTAAAACCCCTTTGATTCCTAGAGGGCCTTCCAAAACTGAATACAATCATCTAGTGGTAGCCAGAAGGGACTGTTAAAGCGAACCATATTTTTATTTTTATTTTCTATTTCGTTCTATTTTATTATTTTGTTTTCCTTTTTTCTTGGGGGTGGCCGACTCAAGACAGAGCAAGAACAGGGAAAACACCAAAACAACATAAAACAACGAACAAACACAGATACAAACACAAATACACACACATCTAGTTACCATACTTTCGGATACAATTAATGTTAAGAAATAAGTATTTAGTTGGATGCAGAAACAGCTGTAGGTAACGGTATACAGTATATAGAAGAAACTCTGTACACATGGTTCATCAACTCCTCTAACCACTTCACACAGATTAACCCTACTATTAATTTGTGTAAGGTGGTTAGATGTTAAGGACGTTGTAGATTATATGATATGATAGAATGTCGCGTTCATTGTATGTCTTTTATACTTTATTAATTAAATATATGTTGAAGAATGTTTAAGTATCTTGCTTAATTGGGCCGTCTGGTCAACTAATTAAACCCTTTAGTCTTCACTATTGAGAGCCATTATCAATAGTGTATCATTAACATTAATGGAGTGCTAAATCATTATGTTCAGAAGAATATTAGGTTAGTATTCAATTAATATATTATTGTTTGACAAATATAATATGCTGTGTCTTTAAGATTCACAAAAGACATCCTAGTAAAATAGTATCCCATCTCTGTATTCTAAAGACCGCTATGCACTGCAGCAGGTCTTGCAGCATCAGACTCAGTCACCCAGCAGCTTTCACAGAGGGAGGGTGTTGGCTACGTCGATCCTGATTTTGACTGGCGCGCTCGGTCGCTCGCTCAGAAAGACCGGTTAAGGTTATCAGGGTGAAAATCATCATATCAATGTATATTTGAAAATGTACCGGACTTATTCACAATGTTGGTCTAGTTATAATGTGTAATGGAAAAAAGAGATGCAATGAATGTTAATATTTATATACTGGTGAAGATCTAGTAGCGGTATTATAAGAACGATTTTCGTATGCAGTACAGTTAATGGAGACAGATATACAACGTAATTATACAAGTGCACTGCTTGGAAGTGCTGTGAAAAGCATTATTTTAATTACATAAATTCGATGTAAACATTCATTTCAACAGAGCTAATATTAGAAAATAATACTGGATGATAATAAGCATACATGTAGCCTGTATCTTGTAATTATAACTTATTCAATTGCTAAGATTTTTGAAAGGAAATAAACTAGAAAATATAGAACTTCAACCCACATATCGAAATATAGAACTTCAACCCACATATCGAAATAAATATTTTATGGTAAGGACACGACATGCCATATTTTATAACAGCAATGACCAAGCTAAGGTAAACTCAGAATACTCCATACAATGCCACAACCCGGATTATTGAACATCAGCTACGACACTACACTGACAACAGCAGTAGACCAGAACAGTGACGATGGTGAAGCTATGACACACGATGATGATTGTGAGTGTAAACTGACGAAACAGAGCTATGGCTATGAAGTTTCCAGACATAGATACAATGATGGAGCTATGAGACAAAGTCATGGTGTTAATGGTGTAACTATGAGGCAACTTTACGGTGTGGGTACAGGAGAAAATAACTATTGCGATTGTGAAGATATTAGACAGAATTATGATGTTGAAGCTGTGACCCATAGTTACTGTGTTAATAATAACATTACAAATAAGAGCTATGTAGATTATGAAATTCGGAGTGAAAGTGGTGGTGACGGTGGTGGAGAAATTATATACAATAGTGGTGATTCAGAAGCTATAAGACAACGTGATGATAATGGTAAAGTTATAAGACTGAGTAGACAAGGTGATGGCGGGGCTACAACAAATTGTTACGGTGAAGCTAAAAGACAAAGCGATGGTAGAGAAATGAGATACTATAGTTGTGATGAAAAAGCTACGAACCAGAGTTATGGTAATTGCGAGTTTCTGAGACCGAGTGATGAGGATGGTGGGGGTGATGGAATAGCGAGTGGAAGTTGTGGTGATGGTGATAATGACGGAGCAACGAGACGAAGATATGGGGATGTTGGTGGTGATGATGGAACAATGAGAAGAAGTTACGGTAATGGTGAAGGTGACAATGATGGAGCAAGGAGAGGGAGTTACTATGGTGGTGGTGGAGGAAAGCTGCTGTTATTTCTTGTGTTTCTCTTGACAACCCAACCACTGGCTGCGACTTCTATACCTACTATAAGGAAAGATGGTTGGTAATAATATTTGTTTAAAGCTTTTCAATACCGTGACTATAGTTGATTGTTATATGCTTGGAGGTACCATTGCACGATTTTTGGAAAAATAAATAAAACATACTTCTTCGATTGTTTAAGAGTAAAATAATGTCGAGTTGTTTCTTCAATTCGATGCCAATATTCAATTATAATTTATGTTATATATATATATAATTTTTTTTCTCATTTTAATACGGTGATGCCATTCTTCACTTTATCTTGTCTATCGTTAGAGGATTTGCTCAGCTTAGGAAAGACATTGTCTGAATGAAAGGGTTAGTAAAGAGAGTATTATACGTTTTGTGCTTGCAAGAATAACATTCAAATAAGACTGTCAAATTTAAAGAATAGTCCATCATATTACAGCTTCAAATCATACATTACAATATCAAAATATGCAGCTTACGGTTTCCAGATGACATTAATTTACACATTACACAGATACTTTGCGTTATCACCTTTCCACAGTCACAATACCACAGAGGAAATATATATATATATATATTTTTTTTTGATATATATATATATATATATACAATAAGTTTTATTAACCTAAATGGTTATGGGCATATAATGTACAAAACATAGCCATTATCAGTAACAGTATACAATACAGAGTCCTCAAGTATATAATTATGTATAATACTGGACCTTTAGATATCAGTCAATATCATTAACTCGCTCACATAAGCAAGGTGTAACTCTTTTACATAAGTAAGTATTAACTCTTCAATGTAAGCAAGTCTTAGCTCTTCAATGTAAGCAACTACTAACTCCTCAATATAAGCAATTATTACTTATTCAACATAAACGAGGCAACAATGAACTCACACAATTAGCAGATAATGCAGTGAACAGTTGTTATCGTGACAACAATGACATTTTATTCAATTCGTAATTAGCTCTTCTGGGAGCACTCTTGTAATTACTATGCAATATGCCAATATATATCATGTTCTGAAGAACACTGCTCTTAATATATTCAAGCTTGAGTGCCTATGGAGAGGGCAGTCTAATTATAACAAGTCATTAGCAAATCTAGGTTCTTGTTCAACACATCAATCCCCTAATTTCTGTAGCTGAGAACTCAACAGATCCTATCTTTGAATTCATAATTGATTAGCAAAGCTAAACTCAGGGTGGTTCAGCTTATTAGAGTATCCATCAATTTTCTTTTGGTCTTCTTGTCTTCACGGGAAAAGAGAGTTCTTGAATCTCTAGCTATCTCGGGTTTTAGGTTCTAGCTTGGCAAGACTTCACAGATCAGTAAGTCATTCAACTGTCTATTTGGTGACTTTCTAATAGATAACTTGAGTTTAGTTATGAAGCAAGTTACAGGACTTTGAGCAATGACTCAATATGTCATGGGATAAGAGGAGAGCCTTATCAATGTCTTCCTAACAGAACTTTTAAGAGTACTCTATCGACTGTCTGACGGTCCTTCAGTCGTCTAATACAACTGATAAAAAGATGAGATTGGGCTGGTCGCCCTGGGCAAGGGCATCTTAACAGCTCGGAGGCTGTGCCTTCGTCACAGCTTCGCAGCAGGTCACACTCAGCGGCATTGTCAGCAGTTCTCCCTCAAGGACATCATCATGGGCGGCCTCAATGGGGGTGAGTGAACGCCTCTGTCACTGGCCTGGCTTACTCTCTTAGCAACCTGGGCAATTCTGTTTCCCAGTGCGTTGTTAGATCGTAGGAGTAGGAGTCTGGGGCATCGAGGGTGTGACTCAATAAGGGCTTGCAACTCCTGCAGTTCTGGGCATTTGGTTATTGGGGGCAGGTGCAGCATTGGTTTAGGGAGGCTTGAAGACAGTCTAGATTCTTCTTTGTCAAACAGATTATTTCTTTCAAAAGTGCTTCGTTTGGAGCTCCCGTCCACTAGTACACCAACTGACGCTGGTACTGCAGAAGGAGAGGAGGGTTGGGACTGAAGGTAGAGGAGGGAAGATGGATCCTTGGGAACAGCGACTATATGCTAAGGGGTTAGTGTAGGGTCCTTATATGGCCTGCTGGAATATCGGGGTGTTTTCCTCCAGCCAATCACAGGGTTTAGAGGTTTGTCTGACCTGGGTCCTGATCCTCCAGGTTTGAAAATGCTCAGGTGTAATTTTTTTGCCAGTTTTTCTAGTTTCTTGGAAATCTCATGAAGTGCCTTCCCTCAGCCAAAGGGGGAGTGTGGTAGTGTGGAAAGCTCTGTCCATTCTCTGAAGCTTCCAGCAGAGGAATCCTAGCCATCCACATCAACAAGGAACTGGTGTGGCCTGATTATTCAAGTTACTGTAGGCTACTAACAACCTCAAGTCTTTAATTAAGTCTTATTTAGCAGTAACCTCAACGACTTATCCTTATTCATCTATTTGAATAGCACAAATATCCACACAACTCCTCCATGCAGTCACTTCAACAATGCGAGGCTATACCACACATATTTCCTGATCTATCAACTATAGTCTCAATTTATCACTCTATCTACCAGATACAATCTTCCACACCATTAACCCTTAATTGTCAGCAACACACAAATCTACCATTTGTCTTCTCTCAATATTCTTGGTGTATATTTTTCCTCTGACCTTCCTTGGACAAGCCATATTACCTCTCTTGCTAAAACAGCTTACCAGAAGTTAGGTGTACTAACTGTCTTTGAGGGTTCTTTATCTCTGCACAGCTTCTTGCTCTATACAGTGGTACTGTGTGCCCATGTATCGAATACTGTTTTCCGATAGGAGGTACTATCTATACCACACTTCTTGAAAGGCTAGAGTGAAATGCATCTCATTTCATCAAGTCACCTCCGCTTACTAATTCAATGTCCCTCTACAAGCCACATATCTCTCACTCTCTCTCTCTCTATTACAATAATCATTATTCTTCAGAGCTTTCTAAGTATATACCTCCTCCCTTACGGAGAGTAGGTGGCACCAACTTTTCAACACATGCCCACCTTTATTTTGTTTAATTCTCTAACCTAAGAGTGAACTGATTTTCCCAGTCTTTTTTTCCACCCAACAAGTAAATTCTGGAAATTTCTTCCTCAATTTATCTTTCCCTAATCCTATGAATTAAATTGCTTCAAGCTCCGTGTATCCAGACATCTCGACTCTAACGTATCTTGAATTTTTGCGTGATATCTATAATAATTACGTCACACACTATCAACGTAGGCTACATTTTAAGGTCGATAAATAAACAAATAAGACATTTACAAAACATTTAAGAACATCATCGTGTTCTGGACTTATTTATCTACTGAATGCATGTATCTTCAACTGTTGAACACTTTGGAAAGTAATCGAAAACCCGCCTAAATTACAAAATTAATAATCTATTACTGTGCATATTTTGTTTTATACTCATCATTACTCACAGAAGTTGTATTGCAACTATACATTTTGTATTTGTATAACAATTTCAAGATTACAAGTAGAGTCTACTATCTATTCTGGAATTAATGCAGTAATATATAAGGTAATGTATTCAATGATTGTGAAAACACTGTTTGTTATAATATAATATCCATTACGAGGTTCACACAAACTACCGCTTAGCTATATACATATATTGAGAGGCAGCATTGCCAATGTCTGGCAGGTGGGGTGGGTAACTGAATTCTGCACCACCCTGTATATATATATATATATATATATATATATATATATATATATATATATTAAAATGTAAAACTTGCAAACTAAACAAACCAAAACTGGGACACAGACAATATAAAGTCAAATTCACTTATCAAAATCGCCATGTGGAAACAACGCTTACTAAAATAAAATTTATGAAATAAAAGAACACAATCCACCACATAGGGTGTACATTACTACATGAGCAAGTTAATCTGTTTCCCAAGCAAACTAATCACACACATAACAACGCACTATCGTCACGTTCAAGGAATTAGTCAATTTGGGAAGTCCGGGACTTTCTGGTAAATTTTACTAAACTCGGCATGAATAAAGAAACTACATGTCAAATGTCAAAATGTTCATTTAATAGCAAATTTGCAACATGAAAAGACATTAACAATAGTACAAAATACAAATATTGATAAGATATCTATAATATTACAAAAAAATATACAGCACTCACTAACGACTGCTATCGGGTACCTGTAAGCATAGCATGCCTCAAGTGACCCCTATCAATAGCTACCCTACAAATAACCTACATTTTTTGTATAAATAAACTAAGGAAATCACAAAAGCAAGCAATTGCTACTATCGACAATGAATAGATATAATATAATAAAGACAACTAATTACAAAATATGAAAATGTAAACAAAGAGTACTCTTTTAACAAGAACAATTGTTTACCAAAAAAAAAACAAAAAAAATCACCAAGAATAATAATAGAACAAGAAAAACAATAAATACAATACATTCAAACAGACACAAAGTAAGCAGAGGTTATGCAAGAAACTTCAAGTTAAATATGCTTGATTAAAATTATTGATGTCAATTTTTAGAATACAGTCACAATAATTGACCCTAAAAGATTACATTTATGTAACAATTTACTTGCCTCAAAACCTCTGTCTACTAAGAGTCTGTATAGTATCCTAGCTCTAGCCCAAAAGTCATCTACTTTAGTGCAAATTTTACAAAATCTTATTAACTGGGAATAAAAACAATTATAAGTTATTTTACTATCGATATTACTACTAGGGAAAGGAAAGTTTATTACGTAAAAAATAAAATAATCTACTTTGTGATATACTTTAAGTATGCACTGTTCATTAACAATATCTATATTTATGTCATGAAGATTTTCAACTTAATCATCTACGTTACAATGTGTGAGGGAATGGAATTAGGATAAATAAGTTTAGCAACTTGATTCAAATTTAACACATTTCAAACGAGAATATCATCATTATATCTACTATTATTACTTAACAGTTTAGCAAGTGCTAATATTTCTGGGATATTATTTTTCTTGCTACTGTCAACTAAGTCTTTTATATATTTAGATTGTAAAGCAAGTAAGAATAAACCTGCAATTAATGGGCTAGCATTTCCACCCATAGGAATTCCTAATATTTGTTTGAAAATGTAAGGCCCGAATCTAACATAAGTATTGAAAAGGAGGAATTTAAGGTCATTTTTAAGTTTAGTTCTATCAAAATATACTGAACTAGTGGGAGTAGAGCTAAGTAATGCATTATTAAAATATGAATACACATTTATGAAATAATTACCATTCCTAACGAATCTGTCAAAGTGCAAATCTATAATAAAGCAAAGTTCTGAATATTCTGAATATAAAGGCATATTGGTATACAAAGTTGAAAAGGCGAAGCTATGTACCGAAGTAACTTTCGGCATGGTATATATTTTATCAATAACTTCTAATGAATTGTCAACACTCTAATAATATAATTCATAATATATAATATATAATATACAGTATAGTAATATAATATATACTGTATATATATTATATACTATATATATATGTATATATATATATATCTATATATATATATAATATAATATAATGATCCCGGAAAAACTTGGCGATGCCCTGCAATAACCAAGTTAAGCCAAGGGCAAAACTTGGG
>CM064524.1:33643172-33730268 GCA_032716605.1 Paralithodes platypus | reverse complement strand
TCCCTCTCTGTTCCTGCACTTCATTATCCTTACTATACCTTAATTGTTGTTCTCCCTCTTTGTTCCTTTTGCACTTCATTATCATATTACTACTACACCTTAATTGTAGATCTCCCTCTCTGTTGCCTGGCACTTCATTATACATACAATACCCTTATTGTGGTCTCCCTCTCTGTTCCTTGCACTTCATTATCCTACTATACCTTAATTGTGTTCTCCCTCTCTGTTCCTCGAACTTCCATTATCCTACTATATATCCTTAATTGTGTTCTCCCTCTCTGTATCCTGCACTTGCATTATACTACTATACCTTAAATTGTGCTTCTCTACCTCTCTGTTCCCTTGGCACTTCATTATCCTTTACTATACCTTAATTGTGTTCTCCTTCTCTGTTACCTGCACGTCATTATCCTACTATACCTTAATTGTGTTCTCCCTCTCTGTTCCTGCCACTTTAGATTGATCCTACTATATACCTTTAATTGTGTTCTCCCTCTCGTTCCTGCACCTTCATTATCCTACTATACCTTAATTGTGTTCTCCCTCTCTGTTCCTGCACTTCATTATCCTACTATACCTTAAATTGTGTTCTCCCTCTCTGTTCCTGCACTTCATTATCACTACTATACCTTAATTGTGTTTCTCCCTCTCTGTTCCTGCACTTCAATTATCCTTACTATAATCCATTATGTGTTCTCCATCTCTGTTCCATGCACCTTTCATTTTCCCTCCTTCTTTTCTGTGTGTTATTTTATTGGTTATTGTTATTTCGTGTTGAGGTATATTACTATCATTATAATCATAGATAATAGTCCGTCAGGCGCCATGCCAGGGGAGCCGGTATATATGAAGGGTACGCCTGGATGCATGGTTGGCGGGCTTGTGGTGGTGAGTAGAAGCTTCGCTTGCATGTATGCCCTGCGGACAAACCGGAGCCTCTCCGGGAGGTTCTGGGACCTCTGGATTTATCTATAGGTTGGGGACCCCAAATGGGCCTGGGCCTCTGGGTTTTTCTCGTGGACAACCTAGATTTGTGTGATTTTATTTTGTTTTTGTTTTGTTTTTTGTTGTGTTGTGTTGCCCCTGTTCGGGCTCTGTCTCGAGCCGGGCCCCCGGGGACCCCCCACCCCTCGGCCGATTGCCAGTTTATCCTAAATTTCAGTGGTTTGCTATTCGCTAGCCCAGGACCAAAACAATAGCGACACCTAAATGGCCAAAAAACGGTCTTAAAATTGACGACAATTAAATGGGGCACCAAAAAGTCTTTTTTTTAAAAAAGGCAAGCGCTAATGGGGGGGGGGGGGGGAGGGGGTGGGGAGTGAAAACGTCTTAAAATCATTATTTAAAAACAACTAATTGGGTCTAAGCAGTAGGAAGATGGGCGTCAGAAAAAAAAAAAACACTTTACGAACGTGTGTTCTGTCATCTCCTACTGTAATAGAGTTTTTCCGTGCATGCTGCTATTTCCTTTTCTTCCGCTCCTTTCTTTAATTTAACATCGTTTCATATTTTGACGCTCGGGCATTGTATAATTTATCCTTTTTTCGACTACTATAAAACGTGTTTGTATAATTTTTCCTTCGCTTAAATTGTGTGCTTTGTTTATTTGTTTGTCTTGCTTCCGTCTTTCTCTCCGCTTTGTTCTTGTGTTACTATTTATAGTTTCTTAATCGCCATTATCACTATGTCCTTAATGTCCTTGTATTATAGAGACGTGTATTTATCTCCCTTCCTTGTCCTCTCCTTGTGTTTCATTGTTCCTTATTTCCGTGCGTCTCCTCAACATGGTCTTTCATTTATATTGTTCGTTTCGTATTATCCGTTATCTCTTTATGCTTCGCTCCCTTTCGTATATTAACGCGCCTTATCTCTCTTCCTTGTACTCTCAGTGTGTGTTTGTTCATCATTTCCGCGCGTCTTCTAAACATGGTATTTTATTTTTATAGTTCGTTTCATAGCATCCGTCATCGCAATTGACCACTTGCGAGTTTTAGTCTATAAGGAAGCTGGAGCCGTGGCCATCAATACTTAGCAGAAGTGTCCGCTAAGATACGGTCATAATATATTCATAAATACATAACACCAAATGGATCATACTATTTATCCATCAGAAAACTCACATTATTATTGATTTTCTCTTCAATAGCGATGATTACGGCTCCAACTTCCTTATAGCCTGAAACTCGCAAGTGGTCAATTTACTTACTGTATATTGACGTTTCTTAGCTCTCTTCCATTCCCTCTCATTGTGTGTTTGTTTCTCGCTTCCGTACGTCTCCTAAACGTGTTCTTTATTTGTCTTGTCCGCTTTGCACTATCTGTCATCACTTTATACTTCATTTCCTTCTGTATATTGACGTGTCTTATCTCTCTTTCATTCCCTCTCACCGTGTATTTATTTCTTGCTTCCGTACGTGTACTCAACAAGTTCTCTTATTTCCATTATTCGCTTCGTATTATCCGTTATCGCTTCATGCTTCATTCCCTTTTGTATATTAACGTTTCTCCTCTCTCTATCTATTTTTTTTTCGTCTCGTGTGTTTGTCTCTTGCTTCCGTAATTCTTCTTAACATATTATTTCAATTATATTGTTCGATATTACGTATGGGCGTATGTATTTGCTCATTTATGAGTCTTAAATATGTTTTTAGCTTCTTTCCTAGAGGCCAAAGGCCTATTCCTCTAAAAAAACAGGCTAGCTATCGCTCGTCAGGAAACTTGACGCCTAAATGACACAAACAGTCTTAATAATGGCAAAGAAATGGGGCGAAAGATCTTAACCCTTCCACGCACATAATGACGCAGAGGTTGCCAGATTAGCAATAAGAAATAGAGTTCTCTCACTCTTATAATTACCTCTCCAAAATTAGTTTTCTGCCCACAGTTAATTCAAAGACAACTGCAGAGGTTGAAGTAACACTACTAAAGGTTTCTAAATACCCCTGATGGTAACAAAGGCTTTAAAGTATCCCCAATAGGCTCAAAACCGCGTCATATGTCTGAGAGGGTTAACATCGCCAAAGTAATGGACCGAACGTCTAAAAAATCTGAAAACTAATGGGGCTAAACATGAGGAAGAAGGGGAACCAGAAAAACGGCCCATCCCCCTTAAATAATATCCATCATCTCTTTATACTACATTTCCTTGTATAAATGAACCATGTTTTATCATTCTTCCTCTTCTTTCATTCTGTACTGTGTTGGCTTATTTCCGTCAGTCTTCTCAGACCAGTGCATTCGTTTCCTATTAAGGTGAGGCTGAGGGACTGTTTGAGGTTAAGGGGAGATGGGTTGTTTTTCTGGTCCCCTTTCTCCCTCGTGTTAAGTCCTTAATTGTTTTGAGTTTATAAGATGTTTGGCCCATTAGTTTGGCGATTTTTTTTTTTGTTAACACCTTTCGCCCCATTTCGTTGTCAATTTTAAGACCTTTCGTGTCATTTCGGTTTATCGATTATTCCTAGCGAGCGATAGCGAGCCTGAAATTTTAAGAGAAACCGGCCTTCGGCCCAGGACACTATTCTACCGAAAAATGTCCAAATTTATCTTGAAGGGGGGTCTAGGGTGTGTTTTCTAAGCTTGATAGAAGTCTAGAGAGAAAACTAAGAAATAAAGGAATACATAAATTAATAGAAAAAAAAAAAAAAACGGTCTGTCTCTCCTTAGCTTCCTGTTCTGTCGTCTTCTTCTTCTTCATTTGTCCATCACGTGTTTCTTCTCCATTTCCTTTGTCTAATTTGCGCCTCTGTGCATACTGTAATTCCAGACTTATGTATCTTGTTATCAGCTTTCGTTCTTTTTCTTCTTCCTTTGTATTAGGTATATATATATATTTTGTCTCGCACATTATGTTCATCTTCCCAGTTTGAAAGTTCATCGTTAATGTGTATTTCGTCTCACATTTTGTGTATAAATACTTCTTCTCCTACTCCCGGTATCTAATATACTTTTTTTCATTTTCATTCAAATATTTTCTTGTTTCTACCTGCGTCTGAGTTCGTGCTATTTAGGTGTCGATTTTTTTATCAGGCGAGCGATAGCGACCCTGTACTTTTGGAGGTACCGGCCTCAAAGTGACCATGGTTCGAATCCTAAAGAGGTATTTATGAAATTAAAATAATTAGCCACGTTATTCAATAGGTGTGACTCCTACCAGCGTTGGCAGAATCGCCTCCTGTTAGGCACTAGCGCTCGCCAGGGCAGTGAAATGGGCTACAGTTATCAGAGAATGTTGTTCTTTCTTTCATACTACTTGCATTGTTACAGACAGTCCAGTGGTGGTCTTTATTTTCGTCTGTGACAAACGGGAAGTATTTTATATCATGAGTTAGAATATAAGATGCATTGTAGTGTAAAGTTGAGAGAGAGAGCGACGGCGGGCAGCGTGGAGGTAGTGAGTGTTGCTTCCCTCCTCCCTCCTCCCTCCCGGAGGAGTTTTTCCCGCCCGCGCGGGCTTTTTCTCGCCTCTGATTGGCTGGTGATTTCTTGGCGCGTTCTAGGGGCCCTGCTGCCTTGTGACGTATCGGCCTGTGATTGGCCGACCACAATGCCTTTGGGGGATCCTAAGGGTCCCGAGGAGCTACCCTCCTCAGGACAGGCTTGGCATGCATGCTTCTAACATCCCTTTGCATACTCTCTCCCGATCACCCCCTTTACCACTATCTCTCTCTCTGACCTTCTTCTTTTCCATTGCTCCTCACCTTTATTCAATTACTTATCCCCTTGGGATCTACATACGGTTTCCATAGCCGACCCATTGTATTGCATGCGCCGTCCTCTGAGATATTTACATGTACTTAGAAATAGGTTTGAGGGTTCTTAGTTAGTAGAGGTTAAGAATTCGGTGTGTGTCTCCATTATTGATTTAGTGGTCTGCTCTTTGATTTTAATGCTAGGACTGGGATAAGGTAACTGTAGTCGTCGTCACCGATGTGTGTATGGTTTGCTTATACCTACACGACTTCGACCGGTACTGTGGTAGCCTGTATTGTCTTTTCGCTTGCGTTCTTTACAAGTGCAGCATTGTGTTGACTGAGGGCGTTGGCCTGTTCCAGTTCCACACTTTGCTGCCTCTTTGCTTATCTTTTGAGGGTCGCCAGGATAGGACCAGATACTTGTGATCTGGATCTATCAAGAGAGCACCACCAGTCAATTAACGTAAGCGTAAAGGATGCAGTGTTAAGGACCATCGCTAGGCTACGAGCCTGTCTTGCTCAACCACAGTTCCTTACCTAGAGTATTCCAGCTAGACATTATTAATTGAGTAGACACTTATTAGTATTTAATATAAGCTCTTTGATATGTACGAATTATTATTCACAGCATTTATGAGTCTAGGTTGTTGTTGAGTTGCACAACCATAGCAGACTGTTTCGTTGATGAGGAAGTAATTCTTTTAGTGTCGAGCATTACTGCCATTGCGCATTTATAATATTCTCGTGTCATTTAACATTATATGTCCTATCTTTTAGTGTATTCAGTCTACACGTGTGGTGTCCTGCCTCCTGCCTTTATATAATTTAAGATACGAGCATCTTATGAGCATCAGACTTTCTTCAGAAGTTTCCAGGTCTATGCTGTAGGACTAGACTTCACTTTCTTTCAGATAGGAGTGAAGAGTTTATTGTTGTTTAGAGTAACTGTATTGAAGCATCTTTTTAGTGTATTAAAATCTTGCTGTGATTTAATTTACCTTTCCATAGCTTCCCTTTTATGCATTTTAACCGTAACTTGCATCTTGTTTGTTATCAGGCTATACCAGTGTGGGTTAGCCTGAAGTAGAGTACATTTATGCCCAGTTAAGGATACCCCGTTTATCGCAGATTTTGGTATTTATGACCTTACAATAACTGGCCAATTCTTCAACACGAGACCATTATCACTCCCTCTTGTAAACTAAAAGTGTCTGTCTATGGTTCGAATCCCAGAGAGGGTATTAACGACCTTACAATAACTGGCCACATTATTCAATAAGCGACCATTTTCACTTCCTCTCGTAGCCAAAGTGATTGCTATGGTTCGAATCCCAGAGAGGTATTTATGACCTTGTAATATTCGGCAATATTAATCAAAAGGAGACCATTTTCACTTCCTCTCGTAACCAAAGTAGCTGCCTATTGTTAGAATCTCAGAGAGGTATTTATGACCTTGTAATAATCGGCAACATTCATCAAAGGAGACCATTTTCACTTCTTGTAACCAGTGGCTGGCCATGGTTCGAATCCCAGAGAGGTATTTATGACCTTACAATAACTGGCCACATTATTCAATACAAGACCATTTTCACTGCTCCCCCTCCTCTCCGCCCCACAGCCCCCTGAGGTCATGAAAAACCTAGGCTCAATTTCCGGTTCACATTTTTCACACGGGAATTAAACCCAGCGGCCCTCAGTGTGTGTGTGCGTGTGTGTCTCGCTCTCGCTCTCTCTCCTCTCCAATCTCCTTCCTCTTCCTCTCCTCTCCCTCTACCTTTCCTCTCCTCTCCTCTCTCTCTTCTCTTTCTCTTCTTCTTTTCTCTTCTTCTCTTCTCTTCTCTTCTCTTCTTTTCTCTTCTCTTCTTTTCTTTATCTCTTCTCTTCTCTTCTCTTCTCTTATCTTCTCTTCTCTTCTCTTATCTTCTCTTCTCTTCTCTATCTTTCCTCTTCTATTCTCTTCTCTTCTCTTCTCTTCTTCTTCTTCTCTTCTCTTCTTCTCTTCTCTGAAGTACTTATCAGAATTGAGATGTACCCCAGGGGAGGTAGCAACAAGGATAGGAAAGTTAAATAGGTTCAAACCATCCGGCCCAAATAGCTTTCTTCCCGAGTTGGAAGAGAAGTGCGGGATGAAATCGCACCTTTCCTGGCAGACATCTTCAATAAATCACTAGAACATGGAGAAGTCCCTGAAGACTGGAAAGTGGCCAATGTGACCCCAATTTTTAAGAAAGGGGATCACGAGTGTTCCAAGAATTATCGGCCAATTAGCTTGACTTCTATCATAGTAAAACTTTTAGAAGGGATACTAGTAGACAAGATAGTTGACTACCTAGAAATTCACAATTTAATTACAGATTCCCAACATGGATTCAGGCGACAGCAATCATGTCTTTCCAATTTGATGGAATTTGCCCATGAAATGCGGAGTGAGTATGACAAAAGTAGAGCCATAGACATCCTTTACTTAGATTTTCAAAAAGCTTTTAAGAAAGTGCCTCATTGCAGGCTAATGTAAAAAGTGAGTGCACTAGGTATAAATACAGAGGTCACAAATTGGATAGAAAGTTGGCTAACATGTAGACAACAACGAGTGGTAATTAATGGTGTTTCTTCTGAGTGGACTCCAGTCACTTCTTGAGTTCCACAGGGATCTGTCCTTGGCCCACTATTGTTTATCATATACAATATGTCAAGGACATCGATATTTGTCTGTTGAGTGTGATCTCCAAGTATGCAGATGACATAAAACTTGGAATGAATGTGAAAGACCCCAAAGGGGTTGAACAGCTCAGGATGAACCTCAACAGACTGGGTGAATGGTCGGAGACATGGAAAAGTGCAAGGAGATGCATATCGGCCAAGCAAATCCCAATTCAGGCTATTTACCATTGGGAATGCCTCTGCAAGTGACTGACTTGGAAAAGGATTTGGGTGTACTGATTAGCAGTGACCTAAAGTTTTCCAAGCAGTGCATTGAAGTAGAGAAGAAAGCTCAGAAATGATTTGGCTATATTGAGAAGCAATTTAAAAATAGAAATAAGGAAGTAGTCCTCACATTTTACAACGCTCTGATACGGCCTCTCCTGGAGTATGCTGTTCAATTCTGGTCTGCACCACTCAGGAAAGATATAGAGTGACTGGAAAGAGTACAAAGTAGGGCTACAAAGCTTATTCCATCCCTAAGAAGAATGAGCTACGAGGACCGGTTGAGAGCTCTTGATCTCTTCCCGTTGGAGACATGCAGACTACGAAGTCAGCACATTGAAGTTTTTAAAATACTTAATGGGTTTGACAATGTGGATTACAGCTCAAAATTTGAGCTTTCAATATGAATACAATATCAAACATGGGTGGAAATTAGAATTGAAAAGGTTCAGCACTAGTATTTGTGGAAAGATATGTTCTACCTGGAACAAACTTCCCTCCGAAGTTGTAAATAGTTCTTCAGTAGAGCAGTTCAAGAAGAGAATAGATAGTATTTTGCACGCTCTGTAAAAAGTGTAGTGCACTAAAACAGTCTCTCCTTCCACTTCGAGTATCTCCTCGGAATGGATCGCAAGGTCTCTTGAGATACTAACTATTCCGTGTAACTCCTCTACTCTCTCTCCTCTCTCAATCTCTATCTCCTCTCTCTCTCTCTCTCTCTCTTCTCTCTCTCTCTATCTCTCTCTCTCTCTCTCTCTCTCTCTCTCTCTCTCTCTCTCTCTCTCTCTCTCTCTCTCTCTCTCTTTTTTCCCTCCCTCTCTCTCTCTCTCTCTTGTTCTCTCTCTCTCTCTCTCTCTCTCTCTCTCTCTCTCTCTCTCTCTTCCCACAGCCGTAATCTCTAACGAACCCACATTTTTGCCGTAGTGTTTTCTGCTGGCGTGGGATAAAAGAAAAAAAAAAGGAATCCAAACGAGAGAAAGGCAAGAATAGGAAGAATGCGCCAAAAAAAAAAAAAAAATAAAAAAAAAATAAACTTGACTTCCGTATTGGCGTAATTCTCCCGAAGTAGCGGCCACACGGTCAGTAGTATATCGACGTTTATCGGACAACTAATCTGTGTGCAATCTGCAACCTGTTCAATTACTTATAGACATTCGTGGACCCGCTTATATTCTTGTTATGTATGCAATTTGAACTATATGGATTGATTATTGGATGGAACTTGCTTTACAATTAATAGTTTATATAAGAGTTGTAGTTGATGTATGTAATATTCTATCTATCTATCTATTGCCTGACGCCATGATCCCCGAAGGGGTGGCCACGAACGAACAGCCCCCATGCACCTCTGTCCCCAGTCAGTCGACGCCCCTCCCCCCAACCAGCACCGCTTTCGTTCATATACTTCCTCACTCAATCCTTCCACCTCTCTATCGGTCTACCTCTCCCTCTCTGTCCCTCCACCTCGCTCTCATACACCCTCTTAGTCATTCTCTCGCTTTCCATACGTTCCATATGGCCGAACCATCTCAAGTTCTACTCAACCCGTTCTTTACCGGTGGTCCTTTTAATTTTATTCTGGCTACTAATAGACGATTTTCTTCAGTTAAAAAAGGGACCCCAGCAATTAACATATTTCGAACTATTTCACTTAACCCTTTTCATTACCACAAATCCTTCTTAAACTGCACAAATCTGTCTATATATAGCTAGAAAACTGCACAAATCTGTCTATATATAGCTAGAAAACTGCACAAATCTGTCTATATATAGCTAGAAAACTGCACAAATCTGTCTATATATAGCTAGAAAACTGCACAAATCTGTCTATATATAGCTAGAAAACTGCACAAATCTGTCTATATATAGCTAGAAAACTGCACAAATCTGTCTATATATAGCTAGAAAACTGCACAAATCTGTCTATATATAGCTAGAAAAATAATAAAAAAAGACGTCGCCGGTATAGAAGTGGTTGAAGATGACGATGACAATGATAGACAGAGGCAGAAAAACAAATCGAAATTGTGGCATGACATATTTGGCCTATTGTAGTAGCCAGCTTGGGGTTGGGCTTAGTAGAATAAGCGGATCAAAAATATCCGCAGGACGTCAATTTTCAGACCGAGATATGAGGACACTAATAATATTTTGATGATGGATAATACGAAGCTTGGCAGAATGGATTGAGCCTATTTAGTAGTCTTGTCAGAGTGTTTGTTTGGTGACCTGTGGACAACTCAACTAAGTCAATGCTTTATATATTAATTTACTTCTTTATTGTTTTGTTTTATTTATTTTATTTATTTATTTGTTAAGTTTTTGCAAAATGTGAAAGAATAACTATCTCAGTCCTTATCTTGTCACTTCAGCAAGAAACCGTACCAAGTGCCTGGAAAACTGCAAAACAACTACCCATATATTTAGAAATGGCAATATTTAAATGTGGCGAAACGCTTACTCCCCTAGCCGATGCTATTTTGATAATTAATGGGAATAAATGCAACTGCTATGCATCTGTATAATATTAAAGCCAACAATTTCGAATTAGCACCATGTTTGTCTATAAAATCATTGTAATAACCGAGTAGTAAATGTATTGAATAATTCTTCGCCAGATTCAACAAATACTGTATACTAGAACACCACGTTATAGTTAGCTCTCAACCAGTGCCAGGTCAACCAATACTGTATACTAGAACACCACGTTATAGTTAGCTCTCAACCAGTGCCAGGTCAACAATACTGTATACTATAAACACCACGTTATAGTAAGCTCTCAACCAGTGCCAGGTCAACCAATACTGTATACTAGAACACCACGTTATAGTAAGCTCTCAACCAGTGCCAGGTCAACCAATACTGTATACTATAACACCACGTTATAGTAAGCTCTCAACCAGTGCCAGGTCAACCAATACTGTATACTAGAACACCACGTTATAGTAAGCTCTCAACCAGTGCCAGGTCAACCAATACTGTATACTAGAACACCACGTTATAGTAAGCTCTCAACCAGTGCCAGGTCAACCAATACTGTATACTAGAACACCACGTTATAGTAAGCTCAAGTGCCAGGTCAACCAATACTGTATACTATAACACCACGTTATAGTTAGCTCTCAACCAGTGCCAGGTCAACCAATACTGTATACTAGAACACCACGTTATAGTAAGCTCTCAACCAGTGCCAGGTCAACCACTGTATACTAGAACACCACATAGTTAGCTCTCAACCAGTGCCAGGTCAACCAATACTGTATACTAGAACACCACGTTATAGTAAGCTCTCAACCAGTGCCAGGTCACTACTGTATACTAGAAACACCACGTTATAGTTAGCTCTCAACCAGTGCCAGGTCAACCAATACTGTATACTAGAAACACCGTTATAGTAAGCTCTCAACCAGTGCCAGGTCAACCAATACTGTATACTAGAACACCACATTATAGTTAGCTCTCAACCAGTGCCAGGTCAACCAATACTGTATACTAGAACACCACGTTATAGTTAGCTCTCAACCAGTGCCAGGTCAACCAATACTGTTATACTAGAAACACCACGTTATAGTTAGCTCTCAACCAGTGCCAGGTCAACCAATACTGTATACTAGAACACCACGTTATAGTAAGCTCTCAACCAGTGCCAGGTCAACCAATACTGTATACTAGAACACCACGTTATAGTTAACTCTCAACCAGTGCCAGGTCAACCAATACTGTATACTAGAACACCACGTTATAGTAAGCTCTCAACCAGTGCCAGGTCAACCAATACTGTATACTAGAACACCACGTTATAGTTAACTCTCAACCAGTGCCAGGTCAACCAATACTGTATACTAGAACACCACGTTATAGTTAACTCTCAACCAGTGCCAGGTCAACCAATACTGTATACTAGAACACCACGTTATAGTTAACTCTCAACCAGTGCCAGGTCAACCAATACTGTATACTAGAACACCACGTTATAGTTAACTCTCAACCAGTGCCAGGTCAACCAATACTGTATACTAGAACACCACGTTATAGTAAGCTCTCAACCAGTGCCAGGTCAACCAATACTGTATACTAGAACACCACGTTATAGTTAGCTCTCAACCAGTGCCAGGTCAACCAATACTGTATACTATAACACCACGTTATAGTAAGCTCTCAACCAGTGCCAGGTCAACCAATACTGTATACTAGAACACCACGTTATAGTTAGCTCTCAACCAGTGCCAGGTCAACCAATACTGTATACTAGAACACCACGTTATAGTTAGCTCTCAACCAGTGCCAGGTCAACCAATACTGTATACTAGAACACCACGTTATAGTTAGCTCTCAACCAGTGCCAGGTCAACCAATACTCATGTTATGTTAGGATAAGAGTTGTTGTTTATTTTATCTGGACCCCCTTCTTATTCATGCTTAGCACCTTTAGTTTTGACACTTTAAATACGTTTACCCCATTAGTTTGGTGAATAAGATTTTAAGACTATTTGTCTAATTTCTTTGTCAATATTAAGACCTTTCGTGCCATTCAGGTGTCGATTTTTGGCTGGCGAGCGATAGCGAGCCGGTAATTTAAGAGGAATCGGATTTCGGCTGGGACATTTTTATTTTTACCATATAGCGTGCTAACTTATCTCGAAGGGTGTCTAGGCGGTATTTTTGAAAGATTAATAGATGTCTAGGAAACAAACAAGAATCCCCTTAAAGTGATATACAGTAGTTAATATTATACCATAGAAACCGGTTTATTATCCATAGATGAGGTGGCATAGGTTGAAATATACAGTCATTCATAAACATACCTCTACTACACTCATTTCTAATTATGGAAGTATATTTCTAGAAACTAATTTATAAATACAATATTACATACCCCCCCTGGGGGTAAGGGAATAGAATATGCCCCACGTGCCTTCTGCGTGTGGTAAGAGGCGACTAAAGAGGTTTGGTCGGTGGGCTTGCGAACCCCACCCGGAAAAAATACCTAAGCAAAGAAAAACGGACGAACAGCCTCGGATGCGGACGGAACCTATGTTGACTAACCACAACCGACTAAGGACATTCCTTCGGACATTCTGAGAATGGCTACATGGAATGTTAGTGGCATGAATGATGGCACAACAGAGAGAGAGGTTCTGGAAGTGCTAGTGAATGCCAGGCTGGATGTATGTGGAATGACAGAGACCAAATGGAAAGGTTCAGATGTGAGAGAGTGGCAGTCTGGAATGGGTGTGTGTGCTGGAGTGAGTGAAGGAACAGCGAGAGAAGGTGCGTGTTTGTTTGTAAGTAGCAAATGGAAGGAATGTGTAAAAGAGTATGGGTCTGTGGGTTCAAGGATTGTGGGGGTGAGAATGAAAAGTAGGAATACAAACGTGGGTGATTGTGTTTGTGTATGCCCCGACAGAGGATAAACTTGAAAGAAAGAAAGAGGAGTTCTGGATGAATGTGGAGGCGTGCCTGGAGAAGTTTGACGAGAACGAAAGAATATTTCTGATTGGGGATAATTATGAATGGTAAGGTGGGTGATAGGAAAGTTGAGGGAGTGGTGGGAGGGTTGGGGGTACCATCAGAGGTGAATGGGAATGGTAGGGCACTTGTGGACGTATGTGTGGGGAGGAGGCTGTGGATAGCTAACACCTTCTTCCGACACAGAATGATCCACAGGTACACGTGGAAATGGGTGTGGACGATGGAGGATGAGACAGTGGTGGAACGAAAGTGATTGATTGATTATGCATGTGTGGATGAACGAATGAAGAAATCTGTGATGGATGCTAGGGTGTATAGGGGTATTGGAGGGGGTCTGTGTGATCATATTATGTGGTGGTAGCTAAGGTTAGGATACAAAAGAAGTGGGTGAGGAGAGCTGGAGGGAGGCGAGAGGAGGGTGGAATGGTGAGAAGGGTGGAGAGGATGCAGGAGGAGGAAGTCAGGGAGGAGTACAGGAAAGCAGTGGAAAGACGACTAGGTGGGTTCGACCTGGAAGTTAAGGAGGAAGTGGAGGAGATGAGCAAGGTGTTTAACCCACTGAGCCCCAGCTAAATATAAATAAATGTACACCCAGGGACCGGCAGGTTTTGATTTTTGTTTTTTTCCAGAAACAATAGCGAATGGGTTAGGAATGAAGGAAAAACCACAAAAACCTGATCAAAAAGGTTAAAAATTGGTCCTACGGAGCCCTCGAAAACGGATTTTACAAGAGTAAAAAATTTAAGTAAAAAACACCCAAAAACCATGTTTTTGCACGCTCACGCGCACGCGGTTGGACTTTGAGAGTTTTCAACCATCGGCAAGGTTGCATGGGATACTTACACAGTTCCCATACAAATCGAAGTAATTGGGACCGGAGTAACACTGACGCAACTGTTGCGTCGCTGGGGTTTAGCGTTATATACATTGCTGACGCAAACGCAGTGTCGCTGGGGCTCAGTGGGTTAGGATGAAATCTGTGCAACATGTAAGGAGGTGTGTGGAGTGAGGAGAAGAGGGAGGGGAGTGAAAGGTACAGCATCTTGGACAGAAGAGGTAAGAATAGCTGTGGAAGAAAAGAAGAAAGCATATAGAGTGTGGTTGGGTAGTAGAGGGAATGAAGATTTCGAGAGACAGAAACGAGCGAGGTACGTGGAGAGTAAGAGGGTGGTGAAGAGAGTAGTGAAGGAAAGTAAGAGAACAGTAGATGAGGAATTTGGAAGGAATCTGAGTGTAAAATGGAGGGAGAGTAAGAAACTGTTCTGGAAAGAAGTCAAGACAGTTAGGGAAGGTAGCAAGGGAAACAGTAAGGGTGTGAAAGATAAGAATGGGAGAATGCTAGCCGAGAAGCAAGAGAGAGTCGAAAGATGGAGGGAGTACTTCAATGAGTTGCTAAATGTAAGGAATGAAGAGCCAGCAAACATAGCTGGATATGGTATGGGAGGGAGAAGAAGAGAAGTAGTGGAGGAGGAGGTGGGGATCAGGAGGTCAGAAGTGTGGGAAGCCATGAAAAGAGTGAAGTTGGGGAGAGCACCAGGAACAGATGGAGTGTGTGGGGAAATGTTGAGGTATGGTGGTAAGATAGTGATCGAATGGGTATGGAAAATGTGCAAACTAGCATGGGAGAAGGGGAGTGCACCCGATGACTGGAAGACTGGCATAATAGTCCCCCTATATAAGGGCAAAGGGGAAAGAGGAGTGTGTGGTAACCACCGAGGAATATGAATATCTCTTCTAAGCATAGTAGAGAAGGTATACAGTAGGGTAGTGATTGAGAGAGTGAGAGTGAGAACGGAGATATGGATATGCGACGAGCAGGGAGGTTTTAGGAAGGGAAGAGGATGTGTAGATCAGATTTTTACCCTGAATTGTGTTGTGGAGAAATATCTGGAGAAGAAACAAAAGGTGTATGTTGCCTTTATGGACTTGGAGAAGACCTATGACAGAGTGGATAGAGAAGGTTTGTGGAAAGTACTTAGAATATACGGAGTAGATGGCAAGTTGCTGAAAGCAGTGAAGAGCATGAATGAGTGTGCAAAGGCGGCAGTACGTGTGGAGAGTGAGCAGAGCGAGTTCTTTGACCTGAATGTTGGTTTGAAACAGGGGTGTATGATGTCCCCGTGGTTGTTTACTGTATATATGGATGGAGTCATGAAAGAAATACTATCAAAAGCAGTGGATGTTGGTGTATCGCTGAAAAGGGAGGGAATTGAGTGGAAGCTCCCTACTTGAATAAGTTGTTTAAATATGAGGTGGAGGGAGGGAGGGGGGTTAGGGAAGTGGATGAAGGCTGCCAAATCACGACCCCAACGAAATAGGTTATGTGCGGCAAACTGTACATTCGCTGACATATTTATCTGGTACACTTCTCTATGATAAACTTGAATCCGTAAACATTGATTGAGGGAAAACACTGATTGGGACATGTGTTCAAAGGGAATGTGTCAAAATATATTGTCAACGTGTCAGTAGTGTTCAAGAAAATGTGTACCTCCTTTCTCTGTCGGCGACAGTACCTTTAGGAGCCTCTGTGGATCATGACTATTTAAGACGTGTATCCCCATCCAGGTGTCGATTTCTTCCTGGCGAGCGATAGCTCGCCAGCATTGTATGGAGCCGGAGGCATTTTTCTATCGAAAAATGTACAAATTAAACTTGATGTCAAAACAAAAATATATATATGCTGGTTCGCTTGCGCTCGCCAGGAAAATATTGACACCTGGATGGGGGTAAACTTCTTAAAACAGTTGGCTGAATGGGGCCGCATGGATACAAGCCAAAGAGAGAGGGAGAGAAAGAGAAAAAGAAGCGAGGTGGGCTCCCTTAACCAGTAGAAAAATGCAAGAAATATTTTCTCGTGATAAATATATATTTTCTGGTAAGTGTTGAAGGGTTTGTATCTTATTCTTACAAATAGGTGTTTGTCTAATTTACAGGTGTTTGAGTTTGAGACGTTACCCATTTTTGTATTAAGTCCTTTAGTGTGACGAGTCTGAAAGTACAGTTGTGAGCCATAATAGGCATACACCCAATTAATTTGTCAATCTGTACAGCCAAGTTCTGAAAATCTGGATATAATCGATTGTCTGGCTTGGGTGATACATATTTAAATGTGTGAGTAGTTATGTTGGCTGTACAAGACCGAATAGTAAGTATGAGGCAGTCACCACAGTAACCACAAATGGTAGCTCACCGCACACTACACTACAATAATCGTGTGAGAGAAAAGATAACATAGATGTAGAGAAAGTAGTACGCAAAGTAAGTGTGTAGTAATGATCGTCTTTGCATATAATTTAGAATATTTGACCGGGCTTCTGGAACCATTGAATTATTTATATGATAACTAAAATGTGTACAAAATAATTATCTAAAATTTGTGCCAGTCATGTACTATTGTATTCTATTGCACACACACACACAAACACACGTGCCTTTTTTGTACATCTATAAACCAAAATATATAGACAGAAATGACTATCTCTTCGAAACTGGGTGATAGCAAGTTGCTTTTCACTGACCTATACATTTCATTATCTTGTCTTCCATTCCTTCGCTAGTATGGTTAGTGAAAGTGACACTCTTCCCGCAGCCTTTTTGTATACCATGACATTTTTTTTTTTTTTTGGGGGGGGGGTTATCATTAGACGATTGTATTCACCATGGAACATATCTCTGCAAGACAAAACATTAAATATGCCATAATTAATACTAATATAATCATACGGACCGTTCCTAGGCTTAATATCGTACCAGAGGGGGTCAAAATGTCGGTACCATCTGCAAACAAATTATCTTAGGGAGGATGGTTCACCTTTTGGTCGATTTTGTTTAATTTATTTATTATTATTTTTAGTTTCCTCTCTAGACCTCCATCGAACTGAAAAACAAAAAACCCAGGATCTCCCTTTAACCTGACAAGCGTGATATAGACCTAGGTGCTAGGGTAGTTATTTGTGCATTTCTAGCCCTGGATTCTGACAGAATTCGTTATATTTACAATATAAAGCATTATTTGTTTTCGGTATGCTTTTATTTTACATATATGATGTATATATGAACCTTCAAGAGTGCTAAAATAAGTGGGAAAAGCATTTGGGTGGTGAAAAACGAAGATATTGGCCACCCGGTCATAATCTCAGGCGAGAGAGAGAGAGCCACAGACGGGCCTCCCCTCTCGCTGTCTGGGAGTCAACTGAGACGAGCGGGGCGGTGTGTGCCGGTGTCTGGGTGTTGCATAACGATCTTTTATGCAACCCACTTGTGCTACATTATCGCGGGAGAGAAAAATAACCGATAAATGATGATAATAAGAGGATAAATAGGTGATAATTGAGGAGGGGGAGGGAGGGGAGAATAAGGTGGGGAAGGAGGGGAGGGGGAGGGGTGAGAAACACATGGATGAGTACTAGAGGGGAATTATCTCACCTAGAGACAAAATCCTTTGTTTTGATAGGCCCTTTTTTTTTTGGAAGGCTTTTTTTATGGTCTTGCTTCCGTGAGGCCTATCGCGTTCCCTATAGGAAGCCTTCCGTGAGGCCTATCGCGCTTGCCGGGTTAATAGCTATTTGTACATCATTCAATAGAAAAGTACCCCGGTCGAAGAGCGGTTACTCCTAAATTACAGGCTCGCTTTCGCTCGCCAAGAAAAAATCGACACCTATATGACACAACAAATCTTAATATTGACAAAGAAACGGGGCGAAAGGTTTTAAAATCGCCAAACTAATGGGCTGAACGTCTTAAAATCTGAAAACTAAAGGGGCTAATCACGAGGGAGTAGGGTGTCCAGAAACACCGACTATCTCCCCTTTAATTAATGATATGGTACTTCTATATCCAAGGTAGTCATATCAAAGTCACATCTCCACAACAATAACAAACATGTCTTATAGTTTAACCCCCTCTGTACCGGCGACATCTTCTTCATTATATTCTAGCTATATTTAGACGATTTGATGCAGTTTAAGAAGGATCTGTGGTATTAAAAAAGGTTAATGAAGATAGAAGCCTTTTAATTGCTTGAGACTCTTCTTTAGCTGAATGAAATTGTATATAAGCAGCCAGTATAAAATGAAAAGGACGGAAGTGGTACTGAACAGTTAAAAATTGTAACAAAAACCCCATCTGATTGTGCCGATTTTCACCCTGGGCTACACTGGCTACACTCGGTTTATGTTATCCTGGAGGTAAGTTTAATCCCCTAACAGTTGATTTATCGATACATAATGTAACAATATGAAACTGATATGTCACGGCACCATATTATGGACAGGTGTTTACATTTAACACCATATTTGGCTAGAAACACGTGTAATAGCTGAGCAATTAAGATGGAGAGTCAGTTTCTCGCCAGCTTTACAAAAAAAAAAAAAAAAAAAAAATTATATATATATATATATATATATATATATATATATATATATATATATATATATATATATATACAATATATGTATATTTATATATATACGGTATATATATATATTTTTTTTTTTTCTTCTATATTCCAACTTACTCCCTCTCGGGCATAGGCTGAGAGCCTGAACATTCACCGTTGTACAATGAACAGTGAAGCATGTGAGGTCTTGTTCCAGTCTAGGGAGTGAGACATGTGAAGCACGTAGAGTACAACGAGCACCTGCCATCTTGCCTTCACATGAGGCACGGTGCTCACTCATGGCCCGAAGCAACCCCATCACTGAAGCCACCTCGTTCCCGTGCTTCACTGTCTCACCCCCTACACTCGGACTCTCACTCTTACACACACAACGCCACCTGTTGAGCAGATAACTCACCAGGCATTGCACCCCTATAGCATATTTTGAATATGGGAATTTTCATACAGTGCTATTTAATCAGGGAACAATGAGGGTATTTTATTGACATTTCGGTGGGCTTTGTGGTAATGCACAAATTCCATCCCAATAATATCTTCCCATTGATACATCGGGATTTGAACCCGGGACCTTTGGATTACCAGGCCAGTGGCAAGACCACTCCACCACACCTCCCCTATATATATACAGTATATATATAACAGGCTATAGGAGACCAGCACATAGAGATTATTTAGTATTGATACTGGGAAATCGTGGATAGTTTGTACTTTTGTCATTATAACTGTAAGTTAAAATGTCATTAATTATGTCATTATGGTTAATTAAATAACTTTGGAGGTCATTACTGATTTTGTGGACAGGAGTCAATTCAACCAAATTAATTTACTAATAATTAGCCATTACGTGGTTGAAACCTCATATTATAATACAGTAATCAATCGTCAAAGTGTAAGATAAGGATTCCCTGTACAGTTCGAGAGAGAGAAAAACTATAACTAAATATTTTTGTTTTCATGGGTACACATAGTTTCAGTTGTATAATCATTTCACTCTCATTTAACCTACTGTAATCATAGCAATGTGGTTAGATGACTGGACAACACAGCGATATTTGGTGTGTGGTGCCTAGGATCGAATTCATAGGAGTCTTCTAAAAATATAGAAACCATAAGTGTAAATGTGTGTAAATGTATGCACTTCTTGTATACCACATGTGTGTATTTTGTAAAGAATCTGTATTCCACAAAATGTCCAAATAGACTATGTTTCTTTGTTGTAGTTTCTGAGTGATCTTGTTGTAATGACCTTGTGATTCTCTAGGGTTATTTTTGGTGTTTTGCGTGTGCATTATGTGACGAATTGATCACTAATTCCAGTCTATATAACCCCTGATTGTGATATTTTGTCTTCTCTGTTGCAATGTATGTGGGCTAGTAATACAGCATTACATTCCTTGATACGTATGGGGGTCGTGATGAGCTGTTTGTGATTGTACAATGTCAGTATATGTTTATATTCTTGTACAAGTCTATAATTCTGTAGTTTGTAACACAAGTTAAAATATCATAGTATAATTGATACATTTTTGAGGTCTAATAATAAAAGCGATCGTTCAAATTTGTATAAGAATGTTGAGTCTTCCATAGCACTCTCTGATTGTGTGTGTGAGGTTCTTTCTTGCATATAGACATACTCTTTCCCTTGTCTATTACGATGATTTCGAACAACATTGAAACCATGTATGGTTATTTCATGTATACTCGAGTCCAACTAGGTTTCCATAATTGCAATTATTTCCGCTTTTGCCTTATTAGCTAAGTAGTTAATTTCGGACAGTTTACAATACATTGTCCTGGCATAGATGTTGATAAACTGGAGGCCTTTGTTAGTGAAAACTCTATATTCATATTGGACTGTGTCCTGGCTTGATTCTGTGGTGTCATTCGTGGTGTCTTGTGGTTAATTTCCATTTTCATTCATTAATAAAAACAAGGCACATTTATTACATACAAATTCATGTTCTTTACTGTCGATCTTCTTAGAAAAACACTTCATGTGAGCAACAGTTTTACAATTAACACAGTTTAAAAGTCTCTGGCGTCATGTTATTAGCATTTCACAAATATCACAAATACTAATAGGATTTCCTACAGCTGGCGCATTTGACACATTCCACTTCGTTTTTTTTTATTACTGTAAATACATCGATTGGGTACTGTTTCTTTACAACTATTACATTGTAAACATTTTGTTGAATCCAATATCACAAACTATATATGATTTCCTCGTACTTATTATCGTGCCTATTGAAAATGGTATGTTTCCATTTATTCGCCCATAGTTCTTAAGCTCGGTTCACACATGCACAAATTAACGTCCCGTCCGGCCACGACCAAAAAGTAGGCAGGACGGCATCAATCTGGAGGCCCAATGGTACACATGCACAAATTAACATCCCGTCGGTCCCCGACCCCTTTTGTTCGGTTCACACATGCACGAATTAATGTTCCGTCCGTCCCCGACCCCTTAATTCGCCTGCAAACGAGCAAGGACGTCGGCAAAATCGCCTATGGTCGGTACACGGACGTGCGGTGTCACCAGCTCACATGACGCGACGGTGCCACATCGCCGACTCTCCTTCCAACGTTTTTTTGGCGCCGTTCTCATCCCGATCGTCGGCGTCCAGACGCCGAATGCTTCCGTGTGTCCCATGGGTGTCCCGGCCTGACACGTTTTGTGGCAGTTTCCCCGGTCCACGCCGACCATTTTATGCATGCACAAAATGTTCGCCGCCTCCCACCCCGTGTCCCGTGTGCTGGCAACACCACACATCCCTGTACCGACCATAGGCGATTTTGCCGGCGTCCTTGCCCGTTTGCAGGCGAATTAAGAGGTTGGGGCCGGACGGGAAGTTAATTCGTGTATGTGTGAACCGAGCTTTAAGCAAGTGTCACACTATGCCGAATTAAGTGCCAACGCTCCACGACTTAAGGGTCATAACGAGGTCTTTGCCTACATCGCCGCGCAACGTGGGTGGGCGCCAACTCAAGAGAGACGTCGGGGGAGGTCGTCAGGGGCCTCAGGAAAAGTTCGACACCACGAACAACTCTCATGAGCTGAGTCGGCGGCTAGTAAATGGAAGGGACGGGGATGGTAGGCGGGTGGCGTAGGGCGGCATCCAGTAGGCATCAGACGGTACAAGGGCGTCGACCTGTCTGTGTCAGACACCGCTATAAGGTAGGTCGCTGTCAGACAGGGACCCGGTAACGCCCAGGTGGCGTCATAGGGGGAGGGCATACCGTGAGTCCGTGACCTGGCAACGTCGCACGGGACATCGTTGATAGAGGGTCTTGGGGGTGTTTTGTTTTAAGCTTGATGGAGGTCTAGCGAGGAAACTAAAAAATAAATGAATATATAAAGAAATAATAGACTCCAAAAATCACCACAGTCCCCTTAATCCGATCCCATCAACGAGTGACTATCTATAAACCCTTTCAATAGCGGTGGCGTCTGTATTGCCTTAGTCCTGCCCTACTTAGACGATTTTATGCAGCTTAAGAACGGTCTGTGGGAGTTAAGAAAGATAAATGAGATGAATGAAGGTCTTGTGATTTCTACAGGCCCTTCGTAAGCATACTACAATAACCTAATAGTTGCCAGACTATAACGAGAAAGACATCACCGGTACTGAAAGGGTTAACTATATATGGCCTTGTTTTACCAATTACTCAAAGAACCACTTAATTAAGGGGAGATGGGCGTATTTATTTGCTCATTTATGGATCTTTTTATTATGTTTTTAGATTCCTCCCTAGACCTCAAGCTTAATACCCCCCCCCCACCCCCACCCCCCACCCCCACACACACACACACACACACAAACGTCGCCTCCGACGGACCGGTTTGCCTTGGTCGGGGTCAAGTGTGACGGAGTAGGGGTCCAGTGTGACAGGGTGGCTGTCCATCGCCGCCGGAGTATCTATCGGCGCCGACCTACCTCCCTTATTTATCTCCCTTAGGTCTTGCATGGTTGCCGCTCGACCCCGTCCAGTTGCCGTTAGGCGGCGTG
Source organism: Paralithodes platypus (assembly GCA_032716605.1). Classification (NCBI taxonomy): domain Eukaryota; kingdom Metazoa; phylum Arthropoda; class Malacostraca; order Decapoda; family Lithodidae; genus Paralithodes; species Paralithodes platypus. Next base: position 33,707,769 of record CM064524.1, on the reverse strand, counting down.
CCCGTCCATAGTGCCCGCCGTGGGCGTCCCGTCCCTCGATCACCCACGTTACTTGGCAGTGGTCTCCCCCTTCTATCGCCACTCCTTAAGTCATGGAGCGTCGGCACTTAATTCGGCATAGTGTGACACTTGCTTTACCCAACCGTTTTAGAGCCACCACATCATCATCATCATCAGCCTGAGTTAGTCCACTGCATAAATGCCTTTCCCAAACGTTTCCACTCGAACCGGTCAGATGCTAGCCTGTTCTATCCCACGCTAGCAAACTTCGGATCTCATCCCTCTATCTAATTATCTGCCTACCTCTACCTCTTCACCAATATTAAATAAAGGCAGCAAATCCCTACCCAGTAACTATCGTCCAATTAGCTTAACCTCAGTTGTATGTAAAATGCTACAAACACTCGTAGGAGACAGACTCGTAAATCACTTAGACGATAATAACATACTTAAAGATACTCAACACGGCTTTCGTAAAAAACGTTCCTGTTTAACAAACCTCTTAGACTTCTTCCACGATATCCTCAACCTCTACGATGAGAGTAAAGCTGTAGATATTATATATACCTTGATTTTCAAAAAGGCCTTTGACAAAGTTCCCCACAAGCGTTTACTACTAAAACTAAAAGCGCATGGAATACAAGACAGTGTTTTGAAATGGATAGAAAATTGGCTCAGCGACAGAAAGCAAAGAGTAGTCATAAACGGTAAGGCATATAAATGGACCAATGTAAGTAGCGGGGTACCCCAAGGATCGGTACTAGGACCAATTATCTCTCTAATTTACATCAACGGCATAGATGAGGGTCCCACCTGTACAATTTCAAAAATTTGCTGACGATACAAAAATTGTAAATAGCGTACTCTCAAAAGAACAAGTTGACGATGTGCAACACAATCTAGATAAGTTGTCATGTTGGGCCCAAATTTGGCAAATGAGTTTCAATGCAGATAAATGCAAAGTACTACATATCACCAAAATGAGAAAGCAAACTATTCGATGAATGGCACTCAGCTTAAGAATGTAAACAGAGAAACCGATCTGGGAGTAACAATATCGAGTAACCTAAAACCGGGTCAACAATGTTCAAAAGTTGTAAAGAAGGCAAACAAAATAATTGGCTTACTAGGCAGGTCATTTGATCATAAATCCAAAGAAGTTATCATTACTCTTTACAATTCCTTAGTCCGCCCTCTTCTGGAATACTGCGTTCAATCCTGGTGCCCTTATTACCAAAAAGATATAGACAAGCTAGAACAAGTTCAACGTAGAGTTACCAAAATGTTGCCTATCGTAAAGAACAAACCATACGAGGAGTGTCTTAGAGAATTAAAAATATATTTTCCTGTAACCCAGCGCAGATTAAGAGGCGACTTAATTCAAGTGTTCAAAATCATCAAAGGCATCGACAATATGAACTGTAGTAAGTACTTCACTATCAATCAATCTAATTACACGCGGGGAAATGGTTGCAAAATTATTGGTAAATCTTTCAACTCACACGAATCTAAGAATTTCTTCTTCAATCGAGTTGTCAACTTGTGGAATGGGCTTCCCCAAAACGTTATAGACTGCAGCACCGTTGATTCATTTAAACTTTGCCTAGACAAATATCTCGCATCAAACCCGCGACTGACTGCGTTTGTAAATGAATAACTTTATTTTATCCTCCCCTCAGTTACTAACCCATCTGTCCCCTACTAACTTCCTAATCCTGCCACGGACATTTGTTCCAGGGCAGTAGTTCCCTTTCCAATGTTCCCTTACCCACTCTAAACTACTGTTTGGACACTTGATCATCAGTGTTTTGGAGGACAAGCAGCCTAGAAGGGTCACTAGAGTGTTGCTTGATTTCCTTTGTACTCCTTTTGTAAAGCTACACCTCTAGGTTCCCATTTTGTTGTTATAATTGTCAATCTACTATCATATATCCTAAATATATGACCTACCAAGGATAATTTCTTAATTTTGTGTTTTCTTGTAATAAAGTAGACGTGCCGTTTTGCCCAAAATCAAAACGGCATTGTTACGCTGGCCAGCTGGCCAGAATGTGCTCGTACTCGCTAGCGCTCGCCAGGGCAGTGAAATGGGCTATAATAATCGTAGAACAATGTTCTTTCTTTCTTAGTATTCATGATGTCACAGACAGATCAGTGGTGGTCTTTATTCTTGTCTGTGACACTTGGAAGTATTTTATATCAGTGATAGAGTATAAGATATGTAGTGTGAATTGCAAGGAGAGAGAGAACGAAGGAGGCAGCGAGGTGGTATTATGTGCGTGTGAATGTACGTGTGCCTTCCTCACTCGGGCGGAGTTTCCCACGCTCGTGATTGGCCGGCGGGCCTGGCGCGTCATATGACGCCTGCGCTTCATGACGTAGTGGTCTGTGATTGGGTGCCGCTGTCTTAGTTTGGTGCTGAGGGGCTCCTACCCGCGTGTCTCCTTAGAGCTTGGCATGGTGTGCTTGGTCCTAGACGTCCCTTGCAATCTGTCCCCAATCTATCACCCTGTACTACTGTTTCTCTCTCTGAACTTCTTCTTTTCCAATACTTCTTATCTTTATTCAATTACTTACCCCTTCTGGTTCTGCATACGACTTCCATAGTCGGCCAGTCGTATTACCAGCACCAGTTCTCACATATATGTTTTGCACTAGCTTTAGGGATTATTAGTCATAGTCACATGGAGTCATATTATCATTGGGTGCTTCTAATTATTGAGTTGTTCTTTGTTACTATTTAATGCTAGACAGTGGAGGGTATCTTTGGTCGTTGTCTGAGTTAAGTATATGGCAAGTCAGAGCCTGTACGACTTCGACGGAGCTAGATAGCCTGTAACCCTTGTGCATATTTTTCCTTTGCGAGTGTAGCAGTATACAAGCGAAGGGCTTTTGCCTACTCTTACTTGTATGATTGCTACCTCATTTTGTTGACCTTTGTGGAGCGCCAGGGTAAGACCAGATACTTGAGATCTGGACTTACCAAGAGAGCCTCCTAGTCACTTAACGTAACATAAGGGAAATCTGTTCAAGGGGAGACCGTAGGCTACGAGCATGCTTGCGCTCTGCCTATCCTCCTTGTACCTTTTATGCCGCTGCTAGACTTTATTAATAATATAGACAGCATTGTGTTTATTAACTTTAACTGTGTATGCTTTAGGAATTATTCACATATTATTTTAGCCTAGGTTGATGCATGGTGCACAACCCAGTATGGCTGTTACTTTGGCTAAGGAAGTACTGTTTTGAGTGGCTATTATTAGTGCTGTCACAGAGTTGTTGCACTCCCTTGTTTTATATATATGTATCCTACTTATTGGTGTATTTAAGATACACGCTTTGGTGTCCTGCCCCTGCATTATTTCTGTTCTATATTCGACGAGCATCTTAGAGTATCAGACGTTTTCAGAAGATTCCATATCTGTTTGCTGTAGGACTAGACTTTCAGTGTTTTCATAGAGCATTGAAGAGTTTAGTGTTGAGTACAGACTCACACTAAAGTTAACGTAAGCATTAAATCTTGTTATAGTTTACTTAAGCATTGTTATTACTTGAGAGCATTTTATTAACGTAAAGTACTCCTGTTGTGAGTAGGCTTTGCCGTCACCGGAAAGCCTTTGTAGAAGTGCACTAAAACCCAGTTAATTGATACCCCGTTATCCAGTAGATTAACTCTGGAGGGTTTAAGTGTTTTGTTCACCGGCGTAATAGTTCGAGGGTTTGGAATTAGCGTACCGTTGTTGCAGATATAGCCTATCATCTAGTCCAAAATTAAGTGCCCTTGTTTATTTCGTAGTGCCGGTCGTTACAGCATACCCAAATCGGCGATGGGTTACCATCATCACTAGTAATACCATCATCAATAATACTGACACTATCTTCACTACAACTGTCATCATCCGAATGGCTCTCCTTTTATTTCTCCAAGTTATATATAATATTATCCTCTCCATTTCTCTTTGGGCGCTTGTAGGTTTATGTTATAGACACTTTGTTATACTCCAAGTTTATTATCCATATGTTACTACAGGAAGAACACATTGGTTATATATATATATACACACAGTATATATATATACAGTATGTATATATATATATATATATATATATATATATATATATATATATATATATATATATATATATTAGGTATGGCAGAAACGCTCAACCCTCACTCTGATAGACCAGCCCATCACCACATGACTAGAGCCAAATCCACTCAGCATCAGCTAAGAAAGACCCTAGAAAGCCGCCTTTGGCAGATGTATTTCAACCCCTTTCGGGGATGGGCTAAAGTAATTTGGAAAGCTTGTTATCAATAGTATCAGGTGTATAAGCCAAACAGTCCTTTGATCTACTTGACACGGTTTGATTTGATTGGGAAGGACTCGGCAATACAGAGAACCCTGCCAAGAGAGTGGTGGTGTAAGCTGTTCCTCCACACACCCTGTCCAATTACCGCTGATTGGTAAGGGACCTCCACAACACACAGAAGCAAACTCCATCCTATGCCCACGCACACACACACACACACACACACACACACACACACACACACACACACACACACACACACACACACACACACACACACACAAGCACACACACATACACAAGCACACACACACACACTAAACCTTTCACTACTGGGATGCTTGGTTTCAATATATTCTGGCTAGCATTGAACAATTGTATTCGGCTTTAGAAGGACCTCTAAGAATTTGTAGGGTAATATTTGTCTCAAGTAATAATTTTATTTACATAGAGCCTTCGTAATCTGATTAAAATAGCCTAAAAAAACACAATAGAAACAAAAAATGCGTTCAGGTAGACTGAGCGAGCCAAATGCGTACCATACGAACACTTTTTCCTTCAACTTGTATCAGATACTCTCAGTGTGGTAGCTTATGAATTAAACTTTTATATAAGAATTCGCTCACCTAAATTAATATATATTTAATTTAGTTTCAGATATCACTGCAAAGGGTTGTATAGATGTTGGCGGGGAAGAAATTGACCATCACAAAATATTGACGACGAAACGTCTAGTGCGATAGCCTCTTAATCTATCTATCTATCTATATGCTCAGGCCCAATCCCCATTTTGGGGGTAACCGACTCAAGACAGAGCAAGAACAGGGAAAACACAAAATAGTAATCAGAATGATTGACATACATTTATGTAACACACATTTTCAACTTTATGATTATATTATTGCTAGTAGTGTGGGTCTTAAAATGTTTCTTCTTATATATATTAGTATTAGTATTATATTATATTATGTATTTATTATAAGTATTAATATATTAATAAGTATTATAAAACAAAATATATATTTATTATTGTAATTATTATTATTATCATTATTATAATCATAGCAAATTTTGCTATTGTTATTATTTTTACTAATATATTTGTTTTGTTTTTTACAGAGATAAAAGCGGCCGGTTTAATCATTAGTTGTAATTTTTATTTTTGTGTGAACATGTTTAAGGTTACAGACAACAAAATACAAATGTGTTGGTAATGCAATGATCATATATTTAATGTGTTGGTAATGCAATGATCATATATTTAATTGAAATGCAAGTCATACATGTTATAGTGACGCAAGTGGAATTGCGAAATTATGATTGTTGTAAATTTGTGGACATTATGTTGCCAAGGTAAATAGTAATAATTATTATATATATATATATATATAGAGCGAGAGAGAGAGAGTTTCATAATATTGATGATGATAGAATGTTATTAAATTAATTCTACGGGTTCTTTCACCTCTAATATATTGTTCATTCTGATCAGATATAATTGCCTATTGAAACTATTTCAAGCAAGTAGCGCTCAAAAATGTGTTTGCAAGAGTGACCGAAATATACAGGATGTTATTAAGCTTTGCACACCAATTTAAACTATTGGTAAAATGGGTTAACTTGGGCATGTACGACATTTTGAGCATTTCTGGATCAAATGTATTGAGCCACAATTGGAAAATGGGTCGATATAATTAACAAAAATATATGCTGTTTTTTTCCAGAATACTGAGCCATTTAACCCCTTCTGAACCTGCGATGGCTTTTGTTTTATATTCTAGCTATAATTAGACTATTTAGTGCAGCTTAAGAAGGATCTGTTGCAGTTAAAAAGGTTAAGTGAGATAGTTCGAAGCCTGTTAATTGCTAGAGGCAGGCCTTTTTCAAGCTGTATAAAATCGTCTAATAGAAGCCAGAATACATTTAAACGGACTTCACCGATACTGAACGGGTTAAACAGAACTGTGGCTCAATATTATCAACTCTGCGTAAGCAGAGTGGTATCGCCCCCCGTATAGTGGTACATGCCGGCCAAAATGTCTGTCTGTCTGTCCGATAACTCCTCCTAGACCTTTCGACGGATTTTCACCAAACTTCACACGAACATTCGGTGCGTGAATTAAAACAATATTTTTTGAATTTGTGCAATAGTTATGATTTTAAGTACAAAATATGGTTTTACCGCCCCCCCCCTTCGCCCCCCCCCCCCCCCCCCCCCCCCCCCCCCCCCCCCCCCCCCTCGGCCCTTCACCTTCACGTTTGGGGCAAAACGGCACGTCTACTTTATTATTATTATTATTATTATTATAATTATTATCTATTATTATTATTATTATTATTATTTTTGTTCACATATATATACAGTATATATATATATATATATATATATATATATATATATATATATATATAAATATATATATATATATATATTGTATATACATTTATTTTTGTTTTTGTCTCTATGTTAGAAATGTTCAAAGTATACCTCCCTATCCAAATTTAGTTCATTTAACAAGAACCCAATTTCAATAGATACGGAATGCTCGTGCAATTGCACCAGTGTGACTTCCAACATGGTAGAAGAATATCTCATTTTCAATTAGTATAAAATACTTTCTTGTTGATACACCGTACCTCCTCCACTGCGTAGAGAGAGAGAGAGACAGAGAGAGAATGATGGAAATGTAATAACGAAAATAATGGAAAGCAGTAACAAAAGTACGATGAAAAGAGAGAGAGAGCGTGTGTGTGTGTGTGTGTGTGTGTGTGTGTGTGTGTGTGTGTGTGTGTGAGTGATAGAGGAGAGTGGTGAGAGACGTAAAAGCTGTGTTGTGATATTGGCTGCCAGTGAAAGAGTTATAAAGATGACCGGACAGAGTGAGTTATTGAGAGAAGGGGAAGGGGAACACACTCCTAGGGCCAAGGAAGAGAGGCACAAAAAGAGTTGAAAGATAATTGGTAAAAGGTGAGCTGAAATTTTGAAATTAAAATCTATTATGTGAAGGATATCGGAGAGAAAGTGATGCACAAAAAGAGTTAGTAATATAATTGGTATAAAGTGAGCTGAAACTTTGAAATTAAAATCTATTATGTGAAGGATATCGGAGAGAAAGTGATGCACAAAAAGAGTTAGTAATATAATTGGTAAAAAGTGAGCTGAAACTTTGAAATTAAAATCTATTATGTGAAGGATATAGCAGAGAAAGTGATGCACAAACAGAGTTAGATAGATAATTGGTAAAAACTGGGCTGAAACTTTGAAATGAAAATCTATTATGTCAAGGATATAAGAGAGAGAGTGATGCACAAAAAGAGTTGGTAATATAATTGGTAAAAATAGAGCTGAAACTTTGAAATGAAAATCTATTATGTGAAGGTTATAGGAGGGTAACACAAATATGATATATTATTGGATAAACGCATTTACACTAATACTGCCCGACAACACTCATCTTCTAAGCTATAGCCCAGACATCGTAACCACTAACCTCTATAACTCAACATATACTAGAGTAGTCAAGCTATTATGTCTACCGTTCGGGTAGAGTCAGCCAGGAAATGGGTGTGGACAATTACACCCCATTTCCTCTAGCCATTTTGAGTTACTGAGGTTAGGATTAACGATTTCTGGCCTACCTATAACTAGTGGACGATAGCTACTAATTGTACAGTCATTCAATTTAAAACAGTTGAAATATATATATATATATATATATATATATATATATATATATATATATATAGATAGTAGGTAAGGATTACTAACACGCTTCGTTTAACTATTGCTTTACAACCCTATTGATAAATATCTCATTGTAAGGATATGATATTAAGGTTGCTGTGTTTGAATACTGAATGTTGTTTCGCAGGTTACACTTGTATGCACAGATCGATATTGTTGGGAGTTTCATTATGGTTCAGATTCATAATATTCGACACTGCATTATATATAGCATTGACAGTAAATATCTGTGGAAAATTTGAAATAATTGTAGCGAAAGACAATATTCAGGTTATTTATATGTAATGATATTATGGAATGTTTCTAAACTTTACTAAGATAATTACGACAATAAATTCCCCTTCTATTAATTCACACAAGGTATATATCATAGTTTAATAATTTTAATTAATGTGGTATTGGTTAGGAGTGAACACAGAGGAATGGAGAGGATAATGTTAGACATAACTTGGAGAGACAAGAAGAGAACCTCTTGGATAAGAGAACCAACAAATGTAGAAGATGTTCTGATAAAGATAACAACAAAGAGGAAATGGTCCTGGTCAGAACACATATATGTATAGGATTGATAAAATATAGACTTCTAGAGTAAAAAATGGGAACTTAGGGAAGGTGCTAGAGGAAGGGGTAGACAGAGAGCCGGATGGAGGGTTTATGTCCGACAGTTTGCTGGGGTGGGATGGAACGTGCTAACATCTGACCTGTTATAGTGGAAACAATTTTGAAGAGGCCTTTGTCCTGCAGTGGTCTAACTTATGCTGAGGATGATCATGGCTCACGGTATTTTTATTTGTTTGTATTTTGTGTTTATTGTTTTATTTTTGTTTAGATATGTACTTCTCTAAAACAGTATTGCTTTCGCCTCGCAAGAAAAGTGGGAAACTACTATGTGTGTGTATTGTATTACAGCCAAATTTCCAAAATGTGCAGCTTAAAGTTATTTCACAACAAAAACCTCGAAATAGATGGATAATAATTATGGTGGTGATATGGCAATTTGCCGCCAGTTAAACACACACACACACACACACACACACACACACACACACACACACACACACACACACACACACACACACACACACACACACACACACACACACACACACACACACACACACACACACACACACACAAAAACTAATATTCCCATTAAACACGCATTGAAATGTAGTGCTAACTTTCCTGAATTGCCTGCACACAATATTCAGCATATGCACATTAATGCTCACTACATGCTCATTAATTTGAACAAAAAGTGTTGTCAAACAATATTGTTATTGTTAACAACTGTGTTTAGTTATATGTGTTTCAATAACATAAATATAACATATATATACTCCATATATATATTTGGATTCAGGTACATTTATTTATTACACATTTGAATGTCGCTGAAACGAATTCTGAAAGGTTTGCAGAAATATTTGTTGGGAATAGGAGACTAATTAATTACAGTAACTTTTCCATTTACCTGTTGCAATAAAATTTAATTTGAAATGTAAATGTACTTAAGCGTCACATCTAAATACAATAATGTGACACAATCTACCACAATAACCATCAATCAATCAGTCACGGTCATTAGCAATCAGAATAACGTAAAGGTTTTTGGTTCAGGTTTTTGTTTTGTTATATATATATATACTGTATATATATATATATATATATATATATATACAGTATATAAGAGTTTATTTATTTTAAATGAGTTGTTTACAGAAGTGTGCAGTGTGCTGCTAAACATTTAGGAAAAGTTGGTGTTGTATGATTACTATTTACTGTACATATAGAAATGTAGGGGGGTATTGTAGCATATATTGTTATCCTTATCCGTTTATGTTGAATATTAGCCTTTTTTGCATGTAATATGCATGTTCCACTGTCTATATACTGTAATATGCATGTTCCACTGTCTATATACTGTAATATGCATGTTCCACTGTCTATATACTGTAATATGCATGTTCCACTGTCTATATACTGTAATTGTCGGTGTACTCTTACTACTATTTGTTTATAAACAGTCAAATGATTCATAATTCGTGTATTTTGTAGAGCGTTTATAAAAGCATATCACTACTTTATTTCAGAAGCAGATTGTATTGTAAATATCAGTACCCATCATCTTTGCTTTGTCAAACAAATAAAGATAAAGTTATAAGCCACATGGGTGGTAGTTTGTGTTAAGATCATAATGTATTGATGATAAACATTTAACCGTTAACCCTTTTCGTAACGGTGCCTTGTTTTAAACTTTATTCTGGCTAATATTAGACGACTTAAATCTGCTTAAAAAGGGCCTCAAGCAATTAACAGACTTCGAGCTATATCACTTCACCCTTTTTACTACCTTAGATCCTTCTTAAACTGCAAAAAATTTGTATAAATATAGCAGGGATAAAATTAAAACGACGTTACCGGTAGAGAAGGGGCTATAATAATCTGTTAAGCATTTTGGCCTAATCTACAATTTTACAAACCCTACTATGGGAAGCACCTATTTGCTCCTAAAAGTTTTTTGATCCTGCTGCATTGTTAATTGATATACCCATGTGCCAAGATAATTGATATACCCATGTGCCAAGATAAATACTGTGCTGCACTGAATTAGCTTTACATGTATTTATTTATTGTTTTATGTATCCATTTATTAGTTTATTTATGTACTGCTATCGTTATTGTGCTTAAATATAGCTATCCCTGCATACTACTTCATGCATTACATGCAGCTCATATACCCTAAATGATTATACATTATTAGTATACAAGAAATAAACTCTCACTACAAGCAATGTTGTATTTTAAGTGGTTTACTTTTGATAATGGTCTGTCTAAAAAAAAAAAAAAAAAAAAAGGATTTGCTATGTCACTCGAATGCGGTGACATTTTCCATTGTCTTCCACACCTGCAATCTCGAATTTTATCTCTCCCTCCCACATAGCTTTCCAATCGCTACCTCACATTTTCCATATAATTCTTGTCTCCTATATTCTCCCACGCTTCTCTTTCCTTTCACTTAAACATTTAGCTATTCAGTGTGCAGTTGGGTTTGAGTACATGATTAGATTGGTATCCAGTATTGTATAAATGGATATAAAATGGTAGTCATGTACTTAACCATTAACTGTCTTGATGGTGTATTGGTTAGAGTGTTTAAGATCTATATGTGGTAACCCAGGTTCGGATCCCGGTAGGATCACATGCTTTCATTAATTTAATTGGGAGGTGTTTGGTGTTGGGGGTAAAATAAATAAGTTAGATTATTCCATTACCTGTCAGTTTCCCGGCCACCATATTATTATCCTAACCTTGTCTCCCAAATTATTTCACTCTGCTTGTCGTTCGTAAATTATGCACTCCTTCTTCCCCATATCTATATTTTGTGTTGTCTGCTCTATAACTTTGCTCGTATTTGTTTATTGTGTTTTTTTCCATAGTCTAAATATTCTCTCCTTGTTTTCCAATTTTCTTCTTCCTAGGTATCTCAGATTCTCGCCTTGTGCTCTGTCTCCCATCTATATACTGTAGTTTGTCTTTTATGTCAATGTATGTAATTGTTTCTTTGTTGTTGTCATACATGGTCACGATTTCTATCAATAGTGGTAATATATTCAACACATGATAAGGTTTTAAGTATCATTAGAATATGTATATGTGTGTGTGTGTGTGTGTGTGTTATCCATTTTGACAAAGTTGAAAGAATGGGTGGTATGGAAATATAGGTTAGAGCTAGGGCTTTATTTTGTTAACGTTTCGACTGCACAGAGCCTTAGTCAGTTCTGACGAAGGCTCTGTGAAGCCAAACAGTTAACACAATAAATCCCTAGCCCTAACCTATGTTTCTATGCGACCCATTCTTTATATATATATATATATATATATATATATATATATATAGAAGCAATTGACTCTCCGGCAGGGAATCGTAGGCGTACAAGGAAGAGCAATACCAAAGCGTAAAGGAACATCTTTATTTTTCTAGAGTATGTGGGACGTTTCGACACCAACATGTGTCATTTTGAAGCCTAAAAAGGAAAAAAGAACCTAAATTAAAAGTTTGAAATCAAATATACAATTTGTAAAAGTAGATTACATTACTATAAAGTACACAATAAACTGGATGAAGGAAGGTAGAAAACAGGGATAAAATACTGAAATTTAAATTAAGAGAATAATAAATGAATAACATATGGACAGAGAAAGACAACAAAAACGAAAACAAAAAATATATAATATAGAAAAGATACATTTTAGTGAAAAACATACCAATTACTAGAAACAAAGTAAAGGAGAGGAGGACTCGTGGGTGCCTAGGGATGGTGGGTGAGGAGAGACTCAGCTGTTACCCTGGACATGTCGTCTGATGTAGTGAATAATATGGAATTTGTTTGACTATTTATAGCATGGCCTGAAGATTCACTATGATTTCTGATAGCCGAAAATGAAGGTCTTGATATGGGAAAATTTGTGCGGTATGATCGACCCTTGTGTTCGGCAATCCTCGTTGCTAATTGGCGCTTTGTTTGACCAATATACAGTAGGTAGCACTACAGGTACATACATACTCTAGAACAATAAAGATGTTCCTTTACGCTTTGGTATTGCTCTTCCTTATATATATATATATATATATATATATATATATATATATATATATAATATATATATATATAATATATATATATACAGTATATATTACTGCATACGCACCATCGAATTAATTTTGAATACATAGTTTTTTTAGGCATGGGCAACGTTTTGCACCCGCTACTAATGTCCTATGTTCTTCTTATTCTAACGAATGTTCAACTAATCTATATAATAATTTCGATTGTCTGTGTGTCTGTCTGTCTGTCTGTTCTTTATAGGCGGCCGCAGTTTTTAAGCTAGAGCGTTCATACTTGGTATGCATAGTAAGGGGGTACCTAGGCAGCTTTTAGTGAACAAATAGAATTCCCCAGGGTGAAAGGGACGGAGAAAATGGGCGCGAAATCGGAAAAAGGGCCGTTTGGGGCAAAAGGAGGCCTCCGATCGAAAAGGTGTATGGAACGAAAGTTGTTCGCAGCCCCCAAAAATGGGGGTACGGATGAGGTCAGATCCAAAATCGGAGGTCATTTAGCGGCCGAAATCGAGGTCGCCGTTTAATGAGGCACATGGAGGTCGAGGCCGGTGTGGTAGTGGTGGTAGTAGTGATGGTGATTATGGTGATTACCCGGGCAACGCCGGGTACCCCTGCTAGTTATTAATATTTTCCATTATCTATCCAGTTACCTGTGTTCCTTAAACGTTTCTTCTCTTCCTATTTCAGTTTCCCTATTTCCGTTCTCCACATTTTGTCATTTCCCTTGTCTTGCGCAATTTATCCATATCCTCGGTTCACAAAATCGGTTTCTTTCATTCTTCCAGTATCTCAAAATTGTCCGTACTATTGTGTTATCACCTGTTATCACCTGGGAGCAGCACGTTTTGGGCGTCTTCTCAACGATGCGGTGAAGGATTTTCGGAGAAGAAATCGACTCAGCACAGGACAACCAGGAAGGAGGACCGAAGACAGCGAGGACGGCAACCTACAAAGGAATTAAATACTAATCCGTCAAGAACCGCGAATTTGGATAAAGCTCCACCAACACGACCCAAATTAAAAACCGCCAGGGATAACGACCGAGGACCGAGGAGAGCCATGAATGTAAATGTAGATCCGACCAGAACCAAAAATTCGTTGAAAGAACGTTCTGTGAGTTCTAAAACCGCAACCTTAAAGGTTTTCTATGCAAACGCTCGTAGCATACGCAATAAATTTTCAGATTTAGAGGAACTAGTGTTTACAGAAAATTATGATGTGATTGGCATAACAGAATCTTGGCTCAATACAGAAGATAGAGACTTTTTAGCAGAGTATTCACTTCCCGGTTATGTAATGTTTGAGAACAGCCGAATAAAAAAAAATGGAGGTGGCGTTTTATTTGATATCAAAGAAAGTCTTAACCCGACCCTCGTGTCAAAACCTCAAATTGTGAACGTCGACACATCTTTTGTGCTAATAAAGAATAATAAAGGTACAAAAATAATACTTGCGTTAATATACAGACCTCCAGCTCAATCAGTGCAAACTGACCGAGAAATTTACGAACAAATTGCAGATGTAAGTAACTCACAAGATACCGTAATTTTTGGCGACTTTAATTTACCTGTGACCAAGTGGGGCGATACTCTTACTTCACACTCCGGACATGACTTGTATACGAACTTGAAAGAGAGTTCGCTTTATCAATTTGTTCGAACGCCGACCCGTGGTAATGACGTTCTTGACATTGTACTTGCAACAAAAGAAGAATTGATAGAGAATTTGAATGTTGGTGATGAATTCAGTAACAGCGACCATCGTACGATAACTTTCACTTTAAAGTTTACTAGTAACGAACCAAATAGTAGCATTGAAAAAGTCCCTAATTTCAAGAAAGCAAACTTCCATAAACTTAGAGCTATGTTTAAAGAAACTGACTGGAGCTTTTTAATTAACAATAACGACATAAATACATCTTGGAAGTTATTCAAACCACTTACCTAAAAGCAGTGCAAGACTGCATACCATCGAAAATACGGCGTCCAGGCCATAATAATAAGCCCAAATGGTGGAATAAAGATATTTCAAACTGCCTGCTTGCTAAAAAATTTGCTAATGATAGATTAAAATCCTCACAAAATGACGAAGAACGGGTGAAATTTGTAGAGCTACGACGCAAAGCCAAAAAGTTAATAAAACAAAGTAAAAAGACCTTAGAGTTACATATTGCGAATCAAAGTAAAACAAACCCGAAAGAATTCTATAGTTATATCAGAAAGAAAAAAGTAGTTACTTCAACTGTTGGACCGTTAGTCGATGAAAATGGAGAATACACCAAAGACGAAGTACAAATGAGTAATGCCCTCAATACCTTCTTTGCATCAGTTTTTACAACAGAAGACCTCAGTGATATCCCTACACCATCGCCGATTCATATTGATAATTCAGATGTTCTAAGCAATATCACCATTACAGAGAGAGAAGTATTGAATTGTTTAGATAAACTCAAGGTAAATAAAACGCCAGGACCTGATACAATCTCGCCTAGAGTTCTAAAGGAAGCTAAGAATGAACTCTCCAAACCACTGACATTACTATTCAATAAATCCTTGCAGTCTGGAACTATGCCTGATCAGTGGAAGCTAGCCAACGTAACACCGATATTCAAAAAAGGCAACAAATCCCTACCCAGTAACTATCGTCCAATTAGCTTAACCTCAGTTGTATGTAAAATGCTAGAAACGGTCATACGAGACAGACTCGTAAATCACTTAGAGGAAAATAACATACTTAAAGATACTCAACACGGCTTTCGTAAAAAACGTTCCTGTTTAACAAACCTCTTGGACTTCTTCCACGATATCCTCAACCTCTACGATGAGAGTAAAGCTGTAGATATTATATACCTTGATTTTCAAAAGGCCTTTGACAAAGTTCCGCACAAACGTTTACTGCTAAAACTAAAAGCGCATGGAATACAAGACGGTGTGTTGAAATGGATAGAAAATTGGCTCAGCAACAGAAAGCAAAGGGTAGTCATAAACGGTAAGGCATCTAAATGGACCAATGTAAGTAGCGGGGTACCCCAGGGATCGGTACTAGGAACAATTCTCTTTCTAATTTACATCAACGACATATATGAGGGTCTCACCTGTACAATCTCAAAATTTGCTGACGATACAAAAATTGCAAATAGCGTACTCTCAAAAGAACAAGTTGACGATATGCAACGCAATCTAGATAAATTGTCATGTTGGGCCCAAATTTGGCAAATGAGTTTCAATGCGGATAAATGTAAAGTACTACATGTCGGATACCTAAATGAGAAAGCAAACTATTCGATGAATGGCACTCAGCTTAAGAATGTAAACAGAGAAACCGATCTGGGAGTAACAATATCGAGTAACCTAAAACCGAGTCAACAATGTTCAGAAGTTGTTAAGAAGGCAAACAAAATAATTGGCTTTATAGGCAGGTCATTTGAGCATAAATCCAAAGAAGTTATCCTAACCCTTTACAACTCCTTAGTCCGCCCTCTTCTGGAATACTGCGTTCAATCCTGGTGCCCTTATTACCAAAAAGATATAAACAAGCTAGAACGAGTTCAACGTAGAGTTACCAAAATGATACCTAGCCTAAAGAACAAACCATACAAAGAGCGTCTTAGGGAATTAAATCTATTTTCTTTAACCCAGCGCAGATTAAGAGGTGACTTAATTCAAGTGTTCAAAATCATCAAAGGCATCGACAATATGAACTGTAGTAAGTACTTCACTATCGACCAATCTAATTACACGCGGGGAAACGGTTGCAAAATTATTGGTAAATCTTTTAACTCACACGAATCTAAGAATTTCTTCTTCAATCGAGTTGTCAACTTGTGGAATGGGCTTCCCCGAAACGTTATAGACTGCATCATCGTTGATTCATTTAAACTCCGCCTAGACAAATATCTCTCATCAAACCCGCGACTGACTGCGTTTGTAAATGAATAACTTTATTTTATCCCCTCCTCAGTTACTAACCCATCTGTCCTCTACTAACTTCCTAATCCTGCCACGGACATTAGTTCCAGGGCAGTAATTCCCTTTCCAATGTTCCCTTACACACTCTAAACCACTGTTTGGACACTTGATCCTCAGTGTTTTGGAGGACAAGCAACCTAGAAGGGTCACTAGATCTGTTGTTGCTTGATTTCCTTTGTACTCCTTTGTACTCCTTTGTCATGCTTTTTCGACTTAAGGAGGGGATGGGCTGTTTTTCTAGACCCCCTTCTCCATCATGCTTAGCCCCATTAGATTGTCGATTTTAAGGCCTTTCAACCTATTTCTTTGTAAATATTAAGAACTTTCGTGCTACTTTGGTGTCGATTTTTTTTCCTGGCAAACGATAGTGAGCCTGTAATTTTGGAAGAATATTTGTCTACCGAAAAATGTACACATTATTCTGCAAGTGGGATCTAATGGATGTTTTGTGTTTTAAGTTTGATGGAGATCTAGAGAGGAAACTAAAAATTAAATGAATATATACATTAAAGAGACCAAAAAGGAATAACCACCGTCCCTTAATGTGTTCCAGTTTTATTTTCCCTCCACCTCTCATTATCATTTCATCAGCTTTCATCCCATTCTCATTGCCTTAAGGGGAGATGGGTCCGTTTTCTGGACCATACTTGCTCCCTAGTGTTTAGCTCCATTAGTTTTGAGATTATAAGGCATTCGGCCCATTAGTTTGACGATTTTAACACCTTTCGCCCTATTTTGTTGTCAATTTTAAGACCTTTCGTGCCATTTAGGTGTCTATCTTTTCGCTGGCGAGAGATAACGAGCCTGTAATTTTAAGAGGAACCGGCCTTCGGCCAAGATATTTTCCTACCGACAAATTAACACATTTATCTTGGGTGTACATGTGTTAAGCTTGATGGAGGTCTAGCGAGGAAACTAAAATGTGTATGAATAAATAGACCAAAAAAAAACAGCCACTATCCCCTTAAACCTTTTCCCTCAATTTATATTTTGTCCGTATTTTCAATCTTCATTTCTATTTATCAACCCCCCCCCCCCCCCCCCTCTCTCTCTCTATCTTTTTCTTTCTCTTTATCTATCTATATTTATCTAATTTATCTATCTATCTATATCTCTCTCTCTCTATCTCTGTATGTATGTATGTATGTCTTCTTCTTCTTCTTCTTCTTCTTCTTCTTCTATCGAACCCGCCCGCAGACCGTGTAGATCCACAGGGCTGACCTTTAAATCGGTACTGGCTCAGTGTGTGTGTGTGTGTGTGTGTGTTTGTTTGTGTTTTGGTCTTTGATATTTCTTTACTCTTCCAATTTCCCAAGTGTCTTCCTCTCCCTGCCCTCCACAATTCATTTTTCCTCCTGACTCCCTCAATCTAATCTCCTCCCCACCACTTCTAAATATATTGTCATCCATTTGTGTTTCCCGTGTGTTCTGTCCCTTTATGTTCATCCCCCTGTGATTCCATGTCCTTTCTCATGGGAGGTATTTTTCTGGAACCCCTTCTCCCTCATGAGTAGCTCCATAGTGTTGAGATTTGAATATGTTCGCCTCATTAGTTTGGTGACTTAATTAAATACCCTTTGCCCCATTTATTTGTCAATTATAAGACTTTTCGTACCATTTATGTGTTGAAATTATCCTGGCGAGCAATAATTTAGGATGAAGCAGCTTTCGGCTGGTACAACTTCTTACCGAAAAAAGTACAAATATATTTCGAAATGGATCTTAAGGATATTTAAAAATAAATAAATAAAAGGTTTTTGGGAGCAAACTAACGGACTGAATTCCGACATCCTAAACATTTGATTTTAGTGTCCCATATAATACAACCGTCAGAAAATCTAAGGCCACCTAGCACCTGTGTGTGTGTATGTGTGGAGGGTTGGTGGTGGTGGTGGTAGTGGGGGGTGGGGTGGGGGTGGGGGGTGGAGAAGCAAGAGGTTCTCATGGCCTATACCCAAACCAAGATACCCTGGATAACCCCCAACACGACCCACTAGCAAATAGGCTATATGAGTGAAGGCCAGGATGTTGAATATAATCCATGTTTACAAAGTCATTGGGTTTACCATTTCCCATCAACAGGGCTTGAAGTAAACAAGGTTAGTACGTATCTGATTCATTCTTAAAACTTTCCCTGCGGGAGACGTTCCAGAATACCATGGCAATTTACAGCAATTTACAGGCTTTAAAAGCCTCTAAAAGCCTTTAAAAACGAATGCAAGGGAGCTGGAGCACGGCCACACATCCGTCTCCCAGCCAAGCGGCCGTGGCACTGAAGGCTCTGAGTCAGAGTCTCGCGATATTATAACTGTGATGCCAAAGGCAAATGTAGCTAGACATTAGCGAGAATTGCTCATTTTAGTGAATGTCTATGGTAGCGCTGCGGGTGAACCCTGTGAGCTACGAATCTCATTTTGGTGTTATTTTGAAGCAATTTTCTTTTAGTTTTCGGCTGAATAAAATTGATTTCATTCAGACACTTGCCTAACCAATCAAAAGTGCTCGAATGAGCCCTAATATGGCGGAAATAGCAGGAAATACGCCCGCACCGGTGTTAAAGCGCCTTTATATCTCATAAGGTCTAGATTTAACTTATTTATGAGATATACAGTGATAATAAGAAAGTCTGGGAGGGAGTCAAGGTAATGCTAGATGAGACTGACCCCACATACAAAAGAAAGTGATCCGGAAAAATACTATATTTGAATAAAATCAAAACATAAGCGGGTGTGGACACTGTATTTTACAAAGCACTTTTGTATTTGGAATTACAATGTATATATGTTCAGCCCTCCATCCACTATCGCACCGATAGTGGCCGTGCAAAAATATATATCACACATGCATTGTATTTTACAAAATACATTTACTGTTTTCTCATTTTCCTCATTCGTAAAATAAAATAATATCAATAAAGTAGGTGTGCAGTTTTCGCATTACCAAAAAAGAAAAGAAAAATGCATACGCAACTCTGCGACCTATAATTCTGCAAATAGTATTGAATCTCTTAGGTAAAATCGGTGTATATACAGTATATACTGTATACAGTATGTATATATATACCTGTATATATATATATATCACAAATACACATAAGCTACTAAATGTTTTTATAATCACAGCCGGACTTGAACCACCGACAGTCAGAACAAGTGCCCATACTTTAATCCACTATACCACGGCGTGATAGAGGATACTTGTGTGCAGTGGATTAAAGCATGGACACTCGTCCTGACTGTTGGTGGTTCATGTCCGCCTGGGAGTATATAATTTATATAATTACATATTATGATCACATTGAATCTTAACCATTGGAATATTTATCTATAATAAGGTCAGCGTAACACTATTCTGTAGCATTTTGAATATGGTGTAATTCAAATTTACAATATATATAAGAAAGAAATAGTGAGCATAATCTGCAACCTTCACCATTCACCTTGACCTTTGAATAACAAAATCACAAAATTTGGACAATCGTTGCATTGACCAAACCGAATTTTCCAGCAAAATTTGGTGACCATACGTAACCAGTTCAGTACAGTTCTGTCGGTTTCATTTCATACTGGATATTAAGATGATTTTATTTAGTATATGAAAAGCCTCCATAAAATTGGCAGGCTTTCAACTATCTTAACCCTTTTTACTACCACAGATCCTTCATAAGCTCCACAATATCGTCTAATTATAGCTAGAATACAATACAAAAGACATCACCGGTACACAAAGGGTTAACAAGTCTAGGAAGAGTTTAAACTTTTGTATTAACACTCTTCTTTTGTTCCTTGACCTTGACCTTTAACCTTAAGTATTATAATATATACTGTATATATGATTGAAATATATGTAATTTAATTAAATGCAACTAACAGTTGTCAGCTTATCGAAAATTGTGTATTTTTATGATGAAGATTAACTTATGACCTTGACCTGTGACCTTGACCTCTATGTAGGATTATATTTTTGTTTGCTTTGATGTAACCCTAGAAAATCAAATAAGTGTCAAATTTCATTAAAGATCATCAGTTAGTTTCAGAGGTATTAAAGGAATAGTTGACCTTGACCTTTAACTTTCATCTTGAACTTCATCATGTCTGAAAATTTAACATTTAAATCTTCCCTTAAAGCACAATTAACTGTCTCAACGAATGTTGTGAAGTTTACAAGATTAGTAAAGAAATAAGCATATTGATCTTATATATGATGTTGACCTGTGACCTTGACCTATCAAATGGAATTGTTTATTCTTGTATGACCTTGGTCTAGGCATTCCGATTATGTATGATATGCCTAATGAGAATCTTACATTAAATAGGAAATACTAGTAAAACTCATATTTCGACCTTTAACCTTCACCTTTGACCTTGACCTTCGACCTTAGAATTTCTTATCAAGGATTTAGTTAGCTTAACAACAATGTTCGTATTAGCTAGCATTTTTAATATGGTCTAATCTGTATACAAACTTATTGATTACAAATAGTGATCATATACTGTGACCTTGACCTTTGTCCTTTGACTAAAAATAAAATACATATATTTGGATGGTCGTCGCATTTACCAACTGAATATGCCTGTATAATTTGATGACAATACAATAAACAGTCAAAGAGGAATTTAGGGAAAATTACAAATACGCTTGTTTTGACCTTGCCCTCTAACCTTAACTATTACAATATTTATGTGAAATTTGATATATATAATATTTAAATAATAAGCCATAACATAGCCAGTTTTCTAAAATTTTAGTAATCTTTTTTAATAAAGAATAAAAGTTGACCTTTGACCTTGACCTTTATGTAGGAGTAAAATATGTTTTGCATTGACATTGATCATGAAACTCAAATAAGCATGCCTAATTTCATTAAAACCCATCAGTTAGTTTCATATATATTAATAGAATATTTGACCTTGACCTTTGACCTTTATCTTGACCTTTATGTCTCAACATTTATTATTTTCCTTTTCACTTAAAATGCAACCATCTCACCAAATGTTGTGAAGTTTGCATGAAAAGTAAAGAAAATAGCATATTGACCTTATATTTGACCTTGGCTTGTGACCTTGACCTTTTATATGGAATTTAATAGTTTCTTGGATGACCTTGGCCTAGGTATTCCGAATATTCATGGTAAACCTAGTGAGAATCTAACAATTATTATAAGATATAGTAGTACAAAACTTATTTTGACCTTGACCTTTGACTTTACCCTTTAGTATATTTATCGAAAATGTAGGCACTACGATATCAAGGTTACCAGTAACTTGTATAGTGAAAATGAAGAAATTTGAATAAAAACTTAAAATACATGGCATAAGTTGACCTTTGACCTTGACCTTTATGTAAGAGTATTTTTTTGTTCATTGACATTGCCCAGGAAAATCAAATAAGCATGACTAATTTCATTAAAACCCATAGAATAGTTGACCTTGACCTTTGACCTTTAAATTGACATTAATTATATGTCTCAAAATTTGTCATTTTCCTTTTCATTCAAAGTACAACTATCTCACCAAATGTTGTGAAGCTTGCATGAAAAGTAAAGAAATTACCATATTGACCTTATATTTGACCTTGACCTTTCATATGGAATTGAATAGTTTCTTGTATGACCTTTGGTCTAGGTATTCCGAATATGCATGGTAAGCCTAGTGAGAATCTAACAGTTATTATAAGAAATAATAGTACGAAACTTAGTTTGACCTTTGGCCTTGACCTTTGACCTTGCCCTTTAACCTTGCCCTTTAAAATATTTATCTAAAATTGGTCAATAAGCTACCGAGGTTACCAGTAACTTGTATTGTGAAAATGAAGACATGAGTAAAAACTAAAACACATGAAATATTGACCTTATTGTTAACCTTGACCTTTGACCTTAACCTTTTAATTAAATCGAAAATTTATTTTTGACTGACCTTCGCATTGACCAAATGTATATACCTGTGAAATTTGGTGAAAATCCATCGAATGGTCTAGGAGGAATTACCGGACGGACGACGACGACGGACAAGCTGATTGGTGGTGCACAGTATACATGCAGGATCTGTGTGCGCGATACCACTCTGCTTCGCAGAGTTGATAAATAAATTAATGAATTAATTAAATCAATTGGCACTCCAGAATGCTAGGGACATCAATAGTGTGGTACATATCCTTATGATATTAACCCGTACAGCCCCGGCCGGTTTTATTATTTTTGTGCACCAGAACCCGGGCAATTTTCAATTTTTTTTTTTTTTATAAATATATCAGAATGTGTTAGAAAATAATGATAGACATGAAGAAATGTGAAAAAAGTACTTACCTAGGCCATTTGGGGGTCCTGGGAGGTAGTGGGGGTCCCCAGCCTCAGAGGAGCCTTAGCGCCATTTCAAATCTCCCGCGCCAGCAGCCAGTTGCCAGCCGCCAGGCAGCATGACTTATTTCGCACCTCTCGGACATAAAGTGCGCTTCAGAGTTCATAGAATGTCTTTGTATATCACATAATGTAAATATAACTGAAGTTGTAGTGTGATAAGTGTCTTCATTCAAGTATTACAAGTGCGCACGAGTGTTAGCGTCCCCGTTGCCATGGTGATGGCGGCCATCTTGGGCGGCCATCTTTGCTCAGGACAATAACAAAACGCACGTACGAACACACGGCCATACAGCGGAGCGAGTGACCCACATTCCACAGCACCCTCCCTCTTTCTTTCTCTGTCTGGCTGTCACTTTCACTCAAGGTCACTCTGTCTCTCCTTTTCATTGAATTATTTGTACTTGTTCATTGTTTTACCTAAGATTATGAGGTGTATATACATTATTTTACGCACTTATTGTCTCTTATTCTTATAATTATTTGCACACAGTTTTATAAGTTTAGAATTTACTTAGTGTTTTATATTGTTCGGTACTTTGCACTTGTAAATTATATATATATACACACTGTTTTATATTCACTTTTTGCGTCTTTTATATACACTGTTAGTATTACATTATAGCGTCTTTTATCGCAGTCTTTGAACACTTTGAACACTTAGAAGTGCTCGAGGGTGTGATACTCCCTGAAGCAGGTGGGAAAACACAGTCCCACATCACATTCTTCACACATCGTCCGGGTGTCTTGCCGTTTTGGTGTGCGTCTGCCTGTGTTGCGACACACATGACACCGTCTGCGTGGGTTGGGTTTTACTTCGTTGGGCGGGACAAAATCGCAAAAGTGGCGTTGTGTCAGTCTGGCGGGGCCTTCTGGTGCTTGAAAACGAGCTGCGGGACGTTGCTGGCGGCGTGGACCCTCCCTGAAGAAGAACAGAAGCTCCCGTGCAAGTTCGATGCAGTACGACTCCATCGTCTCAACTTCACCTGTTATTTCATGATATTGGATGTGGCAGTTGTAGAGGGTGAGGTCGAGTAGGTGGAAAAATAGTTTTTTATACCACCTCATCGTCTTCCTGGCACACTCGACCGACGATATGACAGAGTCTGACTTGTCAACCAGCCGCATGTTGATGTTGTAGTCAATGATTGCAACAGGTTTTTTGACCGCCTCACCTGTGGCTCTATCACGGCGTTTGGTGTCCTCTAAGCGGGGCAGGTGGATACTGGTGAGGATATTGACGTCACGATTGTCCATCCACGAGAGCATCAAGATATTATTTGCCTGGAGGTGGATGATGGAGCCCTTCTCCCGCCTTTCGGGTAGCTCTGGCATGTATACACGATTCCTCCTGACGGTGCCACAGACGCCAGTGTTTCTGCTATACAGGAATTTGGCAAGGGAAGGGCTGGTGTACCAGTTGTCGAGGTACAAGATGTGTCCCCTGTCCAAATATCCCTCCAACATGGTGATGACAACGGCCCCAGATATCCCATATGTCCTCTCCTCCACCAGTTCAGTGACCTTGCCCATGTAAAGGATGATGTCCTGGATGTAACCGGTCTTGCAATCGCACATCACGAAAAGTTTCAGGCCATAATGGTGACGCTTGCTGGGGATGTACTGTCGGATGCTAATATTCCCCCTCCATAGCACCAGACTCTCATCAATGATTAGTTTTTGGTAAGGTTTGAAGGAGGCTGCAAACTTTGTTTTGAGGTATTCAAATATAGGTCTTATCCTCTCCATCGGGTCTTTGGTATTCCTGGGGCGTTCCTGGTTCCTGGTGTGGCTTGCCAGGCTATCAATAAAGTGCAGGTTTCCCATGATTGCCGTGAATCTATTCCTGCTCATGACTTTCCCAAAGAAGGGGGTTGCGATGAGGGGATCACATGACCAGTACTTCCTGAGAGACGTCTTCTTGGTGACCCCCATCAGGATGACCAGTGCCAGGAATGCATAGAACTCATCGGAAGACAAATCCACCTATGAGAGACGTGCCGAGTTCCTCTTCTGCTCCTTCCCTGCCATAAAATAATAGTTGTACCAGTTCGTCTGGTCAACAATCAAGCCGACAAGGTTGGCAGTGAAGAACTGCAGAAAAACACCCAGTCTTGTGGTGTCAGGTCCACGATTGGGCATGGTAGGGCCGGCCTCAGCTGCCCCCAAAAAGTGGTATTGTCCTGGTAGATAGTTTTCCCCATCCACCCAATCCCACCTATCAGCGCCTTCGTCGTCGCTAGATGGGGCATCGGGCTCATCAGGGTCATCGTCAGGGGCACCGGGGCGGGTTGGGCGGGTGCGGGTGGAGCGTGGGCGGCGTGGGCGAGAGGTGGACCTGGGTCTGGAGCTAGACCTCGAACTTGATCGAGAGCTAGATCTAGAGCTCGATTCGTTGCTGGGGCGTCTTATTTGTTTGACCTTCTGCATTCGGCCGCGGGTGGCACGCCCGCGAGATATGACACGCCCACGTCGTTTGCTTGCAGGGCGTTGGGGCAGATCGGGGCGTTGTGGAGAGGCTGGTGATAATGCAGTGGCGCAGGAGGGGCCTGGTTCAGGTGAGGGAGACATTCGTGGGGGGGTGTACGGGATGGAGCCTGAAGGTGATAGTGGGGGGGAAGAATGGCGAGGCGGAGAGTCTGGTAGTAGTGGTGGTGG
Organism: Paralithodes platypus; assembly: GCA_032716605.1. Classification (NCBI taxonomy): domain Eukaryota; kingdom Metazoa; phylum Arthropoda; class Malacostraca; order Decapoda; family Lithodidae; genus Paralithodes; species Paralithodes platypus. The sequence goes on along the minus strand of CM064524.1, from coordinate 33,682,105 downwards.
TGGTGATGGTGGTGGTGACTCATCCCCCCCTCGTGCTCTGGGTCAGGAGGGAAGAGGGAGCGTTTTGGGTCACGTGACCGCCTTTGTCTCGCACCACGTTGTCCCATTTCTCCATCACCAGGTTGTTCGTCACTAGGTTTGTGACGACCATAGAACCTCCCCGGGGTATTTTTCTTGAGTGGGGAGATTATGGGAAGTGGGGGAGAAGGCAGGCGGGGTTGTGGGGGTACCTCCTCTTCACTCCCAGACTCGCCCCTTCTTCTCTTCAATCCCTTTCGTTCTTCCCCAGGTACACGCACGTAATTTTGAGGGTCAGCAGGTTCATCTGCAACAACAACCTCTTCCCCACTTTCTGAGGATTCAGTGGGGTCTTGGGGAAGTGGGCGGCGGGGAGGTGCACTTGCCCCTTGCTGTCTTTGTGACGGCCTACGCCGCCTGACAGGAATCTGAGCAAGCTCTTCCTCTAGCTCTCTTATTTCTGCTTGGGAGGGGGCATACTCGTCTCCAGACTCGTCGAATGCCGAGTCAGTGTCACTATCAGGGCTGTCAGTGTCGTACAGTATATCCATGACCTCCTCTGTACTGCAGGGGCGGGTAAGGCGGGCACTATAACGACGAGACATGGTGTTTCACTCGAGAGGGTGCGCGGTAAACTGACCATGAGGTGTGAGAAGGCGGGTGCCCTCTCCCGTCCCCGCGCGCGCACGCGTTTGGACAAAACGTTTTGGAAGTAGTCCGCCGGATCCCAAAGTAGTTCCCATATAAATCTAGAGCCATTCTGAGACTTACGACTGGAGCTATAAGGGTGACGCGTTAGGCGCGTCTCTGGGGCTGTGCGTTACATACATAGCCGACGCATCAGACGCGTCGCTGGGGCTCCACGGGTTAAATGAAATAAACACCCATACATGACCATAAAATCAAAGTAAATAATTTTCATTGACGCTGGATATACCTAGTATAAATTGCAGATCGGGTTTTAATGCTTTACACTTATTCAGGTTGAGTACTTGTTTAGGACCCATGATTCTAACATTAGTAAGCAGCTTTGAACCAGGTGCTAAGTTCCACCTAAAGAACTGGGTGATGGTCCCCACTAAGCCCTTGATTCCTCTAGATGTTAGAGGCGGAGATTTGAGAGGCGGTCTTGTCTTTACCGATGACGGCAATGTAGGGAACCTCACAGGGATGCGTTGTAATGAAATTTGTGATGGCATTTAGTTTGGTGATGCAGCCAGTAATACCAAAATCTTCTGGACCACCACCTTCTAATATTACCATTCATTTCTCCAATATTTGTGGCCTTTTCTCGAACTTTCACTCTGTGGAACACCACCTCTCCTATGCCAACCCTGATCTTCTCTTTCTCACCGAAACTCAGTTGTCTGGGACTACTGACATCAAACCTTTTTTTGTATCCTCCTACTATATCTATCCTCAGTTTCAAGCCAAAGGTGGATGTTGCGTACACGTTCGCAACAATCTTGCTTTCTCTCGTGTTTTCATATATTATTCTTCTGAATTTTCAATTCTCTGGCTAAAGCTATCTTGTCACTCTCAAACTAAATATTTCTGCGCTGTATATCTCTCCCCTAACTCTACCGACTATTCAAAATTCTTCGACTACCTAACTTCTAAAGTGGAACACATTCTATCCATCCTTGCAGAAATCTCCATCCTAGGAGATTTCAACGTTCACCACCGCCAATGGCTCTCTATGTATGTAAATGTAAATCCGACCAGAACCAAAAATTTGATTAAAGAGCGTTTTGTGAGTTTTAAAACTGCAACTTTAAAGGTTTCCCATGCAAACGCTCATAGCATACACAATACATTCTCAGATTTAGACGAACTAGTGTTTACAGAAAATTATGACGTGATTGGCATAACAGAATCTTGGCTCAATACAGAACACAGAGACTTTTTAGCAGAGTATTCACTAACCAGTGAGCGAGTTGATTTTTTCGCCCACTCTGCTATTACCTCTCACCGACTCGTGCCACGGCGTATTCCTGCATCTGATTACTTCCCGCATGTTTCTCAATTACTACGTCAGCGCTGGCAGGACGAATGGACCTCCATGAGGGTGTCTGATGTCAAACTGCGTTCTGTCAAACCTTCCGTCCTACCTTCGAAGTCTTCCTCTCATCGCAATCGTCGATGGGAGACCGCTCTAGCCCGTCTTCGGCTCGGCCACACCAGGCTCACGCATGGTCATTTGATGTCCTGTGATGTCCCCACGCTCTGTCCTTGCTGCCATATTCCAGTGTCTGTCCAGCATCTCCTGATCGACTGTCCGCATTTCTCCAATGCCCGACGGCGGGCATTCCCCTTTATATCGTCCCTTAATCGCCCCCTTGTCTTAGCCAATATGCTTGGAGAGTCCCCCACTTTCTCCCTCCCACATCTTATGCGGTTTCTCCTCCATACCCGTCTCCTTCAGCTTCTTTAATTAGTGTTTCCTAGTCTTCTTATCCTCTACTCCGTATTGCGCCCAACCCCACAACAACTCCAATGTTTTTTTCCACAAAGTTTATTTTGGTGACACATAGTCTTTTTAGGCTTGGTGCGAATCCCTATTTTAATAATAAAAATTCACTTCCCAATTATGTAATGTTTGAGAAAAACCCAATACTTAGAAATGGAGGTGGCGATTTACTTTATATCAAAGAAAGTCTTAACCCAACCCTCATGTCAAAACCGCAAATTGTGAACGTCGACACATCCTTTGTGCTTATAAAATACAATAAAGGTACAAAAATATTCTATCTATGTATCTATTGCCCGACGCCGTGATCCCCGGCGTGGCCACGAACGAACAGCCCCCATGCACCTCTGTCCCCAGTCAGTCGACGCCCCTCCCCCCAACCAGCACCGCCTTCGTTCATATACTTCCTCACTCCATCCTTCCACCTCTCTTTCGGTCTACCTCTCCCTCTCTGTCCCTCCACCTCGCTCTCGTACACCCTCTTAGTCATTCTCTCGCTTTCCATACATTCCATATGGCCGAACCATCTCAAGTTGTTCCTTTTCACACTTTCCAGCACATCTACCTCCACACCACACCTCCTTCTTACTTCCTCATTAGTCTGTCTATCCCTCCATATAACTCCGCACGCACATCTTAAGTAATTCATTTCCACTGCTCTCACTCTTGGTCTGAGTCTCTTAACCAACGTCCATGCTGTTCCAAACTCATTTACCAGACCCTGCAACTCCCATTCATTATTATTCATCAGAACTGTATCATCCGCAAACAGCAGTATAGGTAGCTTCCACTCAATTCCCTCCCTTTTCAGCGATACACCAACATCCACTGCTCTTGATAGTATTTCTTTCATGACTCCATCCATATATACAGTAAACAACCACGGGGACATCACACACCCGTGTTTCAAACCAACATTCAGGTCAAAGAACTCGCTTTGCTCACTCTCCACACGTACTGCCGCCTTTGCACCCTCATACATGCTCTTCACTGCTTTCAGCAACTTGCCATCTACTCCGTATATTCTAAGTACTTTCCACAAACCTTCTCTATCCACTCTGTCATAGGCCTTCTCCAAGTCCATAAAGGCAACATACACCTTTTGTTTCTTCTCCAGATATTTCTCCACAACACAATTCAGGGTAAAAATCTGATCTACACACCCTCTTCCCTTCCTAAAACCTCCCTGCTTGTCGCCTATCCATTTCTCCGTTCTCACTCTCACTCTCTCAATCACTACTCTACTGTATACCTTCCCTACTATGCTTAGAAGACATAGTCCTCGGTGGTTACCACACACTCCTCTTTCCCCTTTGCCCTTATATAGGGGGACTATTATGCCAGTCTTCCAGTCATCGGGTGCACTCCCCTTCTCCCATGCTAGTTTGCACATTTTCCATACCCATTCGATCACTATCTCACCACCATACCTCAACATTTCTCCACACACTCCATCTGTTCCTGGTGCTTTCCCCAACTTCACCCTTTTCATGGCTTCCCACACTTCTGACCTCCTGATCCCCACCTCCTCCTCCACTACTTCTCTTCTTCTCCCTTCCATACCATATCCAGCTATGTTTGCTGGCTCTTCATTCCTTACATTTAGCAACTCATTGAAGTACTCCCTCCATCTTTCGACTCTCTCTTGCTTCTCGGCTAGCATTCTCCCATTCTTATCTTTCACACCCTTACTGTTTCCCTTGCTACCTTCCCTAACATTCTTGACTTCCTTCCAGAACAGTTTCTTACTCTCCCTCCATTTTGCACTCAGAATCCTTCCAAATTCCTCATCTACTCTTCTCTTACTTTCCTTCACTACTCTCTTCACCATCCTCTTACTCTCCACGTACCTTGCTCGTTTCTGTCTCTCGAAATCTTCATTCCCTCTACTACCCAACCACTCTCTATATGCTTTCTTCTTTTCTTCTACAGCTATTCTTACCTCTTCTGTCCACCATGCTGTACCTTTCACTCCCCTCCCTCTTCTCCTCACTCCACACACCTCCTCACATGCTGCACAGATCTCATCCTTAACACCTTATGAGCGGCCTAGGTTGTAATTTCTATGTACCGCCCAGCGTTTTTTTTTAACCCTAAATAGGGTTGTTTCCGTGCTCATTTTCATGCATAAACAAGACCCAGAGCGTAAAATAAGTATCTTTTTTTCTTTTTTCTTTTTTTTAAGAGACAATGAACGGAGGAAGGAAAAACACAGATAAACAAAAAGGTCCATGTGCCTAAAGGCATCCTCCATTCATAAAATGTTTGTAGCAACTGGATTTAAACATTTGTAGATTGTAAGTTTGTGGAAAGCAATTCGAGGGAAGTGAATTCCAAAGAGTAGTAGCTCTGGGGATAAATGAATTCTGATAAGCAGAAGTTCTGCATTGTGGAGGAGAAAGTGTAAATTCATGGGCGCTCTCAGCTGCCCTAGTTCTTCGGGGAAAGATGTGGAGAGGCAGCACAATTGAAGCAAGTTCCTCGGAACAATTGCTGTGAAAATATCTGTAGAATAATGCAAGGGATGCAACGTTTCTTCGTATGGATAATGTAGGAAGGTCCTGTGTGATTGCAGGGTTATTGATTAATCTAATAGCTTTATTTTGAATTTTGTCCAACTGCCTCAATGCAACCACTCCACTTCCACCCCACAGAGATGAACAGTAATCCATCTGAGAACGCACATGACTTTTATATATCACGGCCAACTGCTTGTCATTGAATAATTCTCGAACTCTGTACAGGAGTCCCAGTTTTTTAGAGGCATTCTTAGCAATGCTTCTAACATAATGTGTCCAGCTCAAGTTAGTAGTTAATGTTACACCGAGAATGTCAATACTAGAGGAAGTGGGAATATTTACATCATTAACCCGGCAAGCGCGATAGGCCTCACGGAAGGCTTCCTATAGGGAACGCGATAGGCCTCACGGAAGCAGGACCATAAAAAAAGCCTTCCATAAAAAAAAAGGGCCTATCAAAACAAAGGAATTTGTCTCTAGGTGAGATAATTCCCCTCCAGTACTCATCCATGTAAATCTCACCCACCCCCCTCCCCTCCTTCCCCACCTTATTCCCCCCTCCCTCCCCTCCTCAATTATCACCTATTTTTCCTCTTATTATCATCATTTATCGGTTATTTTTCTCTCCCGCGATAATGTAGCACAAGTGGGTTGCATAAAAGATCGTTATGCAACACCCAGACACCGGCACACACCGCCCCGCTCTCCTCAGTTGACTCCCAGACAGCGAGAGGGGAAGGCTGCCTGTCTCTCTCTCTCGCCTGAGATTATGACCGGGTGGCCAATATCTTCGTTTTTCACCACCCAAATGCTTTTCCCACTTATTTTAGCACTCTTGAAGGTTCATATATACATCATATATGTAAAATAAAAGCATACCGAAAACAAATAATGGTTTATATTGTAAATATAACGAATTCTGTCAGAATCCAGGGCTAGAAATGCACAAATAACTACCCTAGCACCTACTGTCATATCGCGCTTGTCAGGTTAACAAATATATGGGAGCCAGTGAAATTCTGTCGGTTAGAAAATTGAATGTATTTGGTTTTCTGTTCATTAAAGGAAACTAGATTCTTTTGTCCCCATCCATTAATTCTAGAAAGGTCCTGGTTCAGAGAAATTGCAGTGTTTATTTTTGAATTTATAAGATCGGGTTGGGTGAAAGAATTGGTAAATGTGAAGGAACTGTGGAGTGTTGAGTCATCTGCGTAGGAATGTATTGGATTATGAGTGGTAGATATGAGATCATTGATATGAATGAGGAACAGAATTGGGGCCAAAACTGATCCCTGGGGAACACCAGCATTTATTGAGTGAAATTGAGAATAAAGGCCATCTACCATTACACGTATTTTTCTGTTATGAAGATAAGAAGAAATTAGTGGAACTAATGATGCAAGGCCGTAGTGTGACATCTTCGACAATAAGGATTGATGCCAGACTCTATGAAATGCCTTTGATATATCCAGTGCTATTGTATGTGTTTCACCATGTTGGTCTGTAGCTTGGTTGATTTGATGCGTAAGAAGGCAAAGCATGTCTGCAGTTGATCGACATCGTCTAAAACCATATTGCCTATCACTGATTAATTTATTATTCTCAAGATGCTTAATTATGTGATTATTTACTATAATTTCAAAGACTTTACCAAGAGTGGAAGTTATAGCTATTGGTCTGTAGTTTGATGGATCTGAAGAGGCACCTTTATTAGGAACTGGATGGATGTTTGCTTCTTTCCAGGGTACTGGAAAGCATGAGGTATGAGTACACAGACGGACATTTGTTGCCAATACAGGAGCGAGCACCAAGGAGCAATTCTTAAGTACTATTGGAGGAATTTCATCTGTACCAGGAGCCTTATCTACTGAGAGATTCTGCAAAATAGTTTTGACATGTCTGGTGTGGATCTTAAGTGAGGGAATTTCAGGCGAATTAAAATTAAGTACAGGGACATCTTGATTTATTTCATCTAAGGTTGAGTTGGTGGAGAAAATATCCGCAAGAAGGTTAGCTTTACCTCGTGGGTCACTTACAAGATTGCCAGTCGGAGATTTTAATGGTGGAATGGATGAAGCACTAGTGAAGTTGGATTTAAATGAGTTAAGAGTAGACCAAAATATTTTGTTATCATTTGGATTATTTAGAAGTTTATTTGCCTGCTTGTGGAGAAAGTTTGATTTAGTTAGGTTTAATACAGTTTTGGCATGATTTCTGATGTTTCTAAAGTAATTAAAGGCTTCAAGAGTTTTTGATCTTGTGTATGCATTGTAGGCTATTGCTTTTTGTTCAGTTACTCTAGCACAATTATGGTCAAACCATTTAGGTGAATTAGATCTTTTACTGTACTTTTGATGAGGAATAAAAGTTTCCATTCCAATTTTTACAAATCTTGTATGTGGCTCAAGGTGGAGTGTGCATCATTAGAAAAGAAAGAGGTCCAGGGAATATCAATAAAGAAACCTTGAAGACCCTCCCAGTCTGCCCTATCGTAATGCCATTTAGTCACCAAAACAGGTTCAGAGTGGGAAGGTGTGGTAGGTGATAGACAGGTGGCCTGTAGTGATCAGAAGATCCAAGTGGGGACCTCACTGTAACATCATAATTTTCTGAATTGGTTGTTAAAAATAAGTCCAGTAGACTAGTTGAGTGAGATTAAATGAGTCTGCAAATAGCTCACATTCAAGACCAGCATCATCAGTCCTGGCTGAATGAGTGAGCCATTCAACATTATGGACATTAAAATCACCCAACACAGTGATTTCAGAAGAAGCATTTAAGTTGAGGACACTGAGTTGTGAGGACAGAGAATCAAAAAGACTTTGCTCTGGAGGAGTATTTGGGGAACGGTAGATGCAACATATGTATTTAAATTTACCAGCCGAAATTAATTTGTATATAGAATAATCAAAATAGGGACAATTGAAACTAGTAACCTCCTCCAGGGCAATTTCAGATTTTGCAAAGCAAACATACACCTCCTTTAGGTCTGAAATTTTGGAGCAGTTGATAACCTGGAAAATTAAATCTAGACGTGTCAGATGTGGATGTTACTTGAGTCTCTGTCAAAAAAAGGAGAGTAGGGGATTCTGCTTGAAGAAATTGGTGTACAGAATTGATGTTAGAGTGAAGTCCCCTTATATTGCTAAAGAAAAAGCTGCACCGACGAGCAGCTTTGGGACGTTGCAATGCTCTTGACACAGTCGCATGATGACGACCGGGAGGGCCCTGTGTCAATGACCCAACCCTGCCGGATATCCGAGGGAAGAGTATTGTTTTATGGATAGAGGATTGCAATGTAGGGCAATGTCGTGAAGTTGGGTGTATGTTATATAAAGACTGATACCCCTGATGTGTGAGGCAGAAAGATATGTATCCACTATTCCCTGAGTCTCCCGAAACCTTGGCGGTAGTACTTCCCTGGGCGGGGCTGCCTACCCCTACTACCTACAATGAAAGGGCGTAAACAGAGCTTTCCAATGACACCCGAACCATCCTTGTACGACCACTGGTTCTCTTGCAATGATCGTGCAACACGAGTGCAAAAAACCTAAAATAAGGTAATTTCCGTACATAATTCCCTGTGTAGCGAGTGAGGAGAGGGGGAGGAAGTTAGAATACAGTTCAGTACACCCGCGGTGGTCATGTGGAGCGGTCATACGGTTACTACGCTCGCCCCACCGCTCATCTCTCTCTCTCAGCAACATTACGTGCTGAAAATGGCACTCGACAGCTGTCGTGCACCGCCACAGAGTCCAAATTTATTTCACTCGACATAAGTTGCGCGCCGCCAGTTATGGGTTAAACACCTTGCTCATCTCCTCCACTTCCTCCATAACTTCCAGGTCAAACCCACAAAAATAATACTTGCATGAATGTACAGACCTCCAGCTCAATCAGTGCAAACTGACCGAGAAATTTACGAACAAATTGCAGATGTAAGTAACTCACAAGATATCATAATTTTTGGCGACTTTAATTTACCTGTGACCAAGTGGGGCGATACTCTTACTTCACACTCCAGACATGACGTATGTGAACTTGCAAGAGAGTTCGCTCTATCAATTTGTTCGATCGCCGACCCGTGGAAATAACGTTCTTGACCTTGTACTTGCAACAAAAGATGAATTAATAGAGAATTTGAATGTTGGTGATGAATTCAGTAACAGTGACCATCGCACAATAAATTTAAGTTTAAAGTTTACTAGTAACGAACCAACTAGCTGCATCGAGAAAGTCCCTAATTTCAAGAAAGCTAACTTTCGTAAGCTTAGAGCTATGTTAAAATAAACTGACTGGAGTTTTCTAATTAACAATAACGACATAAATACATCTTCGGAATTATTTGCAACCACCTACCTAAAAGCAGTGCAAGACTGCATACCATCGAAAATACGGCGTACAGGCCATAATGATAAGCCCAAATGGTGGAATAAAGATAGTTCAGACTGTCTGCTTGCTAAAAAAAGTTTGCTAATAATAAATTAAAATCCTCACAAAATGACGAAGAACGGGTCCACAAATAGGAGGAAGCATTCAAACAGTACCGTTATCTTCAAACTCAAGAATCTCAATCTTCCTACGTTTTGGCCCGAAATCAAGCCAAATCTGTTCTTCGACTCGCCACACATTCTTTCATCAATAATAAATGCACTGAACTATCAAATTTTAGCTCTTCCCAAGCCTTTTGACATCTAGCCACAAACCTCTCCAACCATTTTTCTTCTTCGTCTTTCCCTCCTCTTTTCCACTCTGACGGCACCACCATCACTTCTTCCTCTGACAAAGCTGAACTGTTTGCTACCACTTTCGCTAAAAACTCCACTTTGGATGATTCCGGTACTGTTACCTTATGATACCTTATGATACCTTATGATGTGTTCGCCACTCTTCTAGCGGCACCAAGGAGCGTGACGCCCCTCGTTTTGGGTGGTGACTCCCACTCCACCTCCCTCTCTTCTACTTATGCCTAGTATCATAATCTCTTCCAAGGATGTACTTTCCACCTTCTCTGGGCTTAATACTAAAAAGCTGTATGGTTTGGATGGTGTTCCTCCTGTTGTACTCAAAAGCTGTGCTTCCATGCTGACTCCCTGCCTAGGCAAACTCTTCCATCTCTGTCTCTCCTCTAATGTCTTCCCTTCTTGCTGGAAGTTCGCTCTCATTCAACCTGTCCCAAAGAAGGTTGACCACTCTTAACCCTCCAGCTATCATCCAATTGCTCTCATTTCTTGCATCTCTAAAGTTTTTAAAACTATTCTTACCTTAAAAATTCGGTGAGACTTTTTCTGTTATGCTAGACACATTGAAGGCCTTCGATAGAGTCTGGAACAAATCCCTTATTTCCAAACTAACCTCCTACGGTTTCTTTCCATCTATCTGTGCCTTTGTCTCTAATTTCCTTTCCGGGTGTTCCATAGCTGAGGTTGTGGACGGTCACCGTTCACTTCCTCAACCTATCAACTCCGGTATTCCTCAGGGTTCTTTCCTATCTCCAATTATCTTCCTATTATTCATCACTCATATGCTGACGATTCTACATTTCACTATTCAACTAGCCTACCTCAAAACCATTAACAACAGTAACTCCAAAACTCACGTAAGGAGGCCATAAAACATTTATCTTCTGATCTCTCTACTATCTCTAACTGGGCAGAGAAAACCTTGTTACTTTCAATGCCACTAAAACTCAATTTCTCCATCTGTCTACTCGTCGCCCCCTTCCAGAAAACTTTGACGTACTCTTCAACAACATACAAATTAACCCTTCATCTTCTCTTAATGTTCTTGATCTCTCTTTGTCTTCTGATCTCTCTTGGAAAGATCATATTACCACTCTTGCTAAAACAGCTTCCCAAAAGCTGGGTGCACTCATCACTGCCTCCGGGGGTTCTTTACCCCTGCGCAGCTTCTTGCTCTGTACAGGGGCACAGTGCGTTCATGTATTGAGTATTGTTCACATGTATGGGGAGAATCCTCTCACACAGCACTTCTGGACAAAGTGGAAAGGAAGGCCATTCGTCTCATTAACTCACTTCCACTCACCAATTATCTGCAGTTGATCTCTCTCCGTTGCAATGTTGCATCTCTTTCACTATTCTACCGCTATTACAATAATCAGTGTTCCTGAGAGCTCTCTCTGTGTATACGTTATTCTCAGTCTTTCTTCTATTTAACAGCTGAACTCAGGAACTCTCTCCCAGAATCAGTCTTTCCCTCTTCCTATGACTTAAATTGCTTCAAACTCTGTGTCCAGGCGTTTTGGCTCGAATGTCTCTTGATTTTGACCTTGTCACTCTTTTAACTCTGGGGGAGGCGCTGGCTAGAGGCAGTTCTGCCTTTTGTCTCCCTCACTCACATAGAATAAAAAAGTATTGTAGCCACACACATATACACTATACAGTATATATATATATATATATATATATATATATATATATATATATATAGAGAGAGAGAGAGAGAGAGAAAGAGAGATTCTTAAGCATCAACGTAGAGTCTTTGACTCTTGATATTTCCCGAGGTTCTATGAATGCCAACAAATGTAGTTAGGTAGTCCTTCCATTAACACTATATACCACCAGCTTCATAGAATGGATAACTAAATTCCAATGCATTGCTTTAATGTTGTGGATAAATTCTTTAATAGTTCATATGAAACTCTGAACCAACAGGGAAAGGGTGACAATGGAAAAATCTTATACACCCTCGCCTGGAAAACTGGTTGTATTCAAGAGGACAGATGAGGTGGCAGCTGTTCACATAGATTCCAACTGAAAAAGCTTTATGAAATGCTTGAAGTAAAAATCAAACATGTTGTAGACACTCACTTGTTTAAGATATTTGCTTCTGCATCTTATGAGTACCCAGTAAATTAAATAGTAATAATTTACGCAACAATGAATGCAGATACATACTGTGACCCGTTGTTTAGAAGTAAATTGTATATCCAGTTAGACTATCAAACTATTAATATTATACAATTCTCTCCTTCCAGATCCTCCAGAATGTTGCAGCATCATAAACTATATCACAATCAAGCTCTACTGTGCCGGGACCTGGAGGAGAACCTGCTTCTTAATTAAATTGTGAGTTAATATAATCCAATAATATATATTCATATGCCACTGTCTCTGAACCGGCCTGTGCCTGCCTGTTCACTCCACAATTATTGGCTTACATTTAGGTGTCCATGAGTAGTGGAGGATACGTTTTTATTATTTTGTTAATCTTTTCAATTTATTATAGCCCCCCATACGTGGTCTATTTAAAATTGAAAACACATATAGCATTTTCAGTTGTTAATGAAGACAGCATTATTTTTTGTACTGTGACTGCTCAATCTTAAGCTGAATTCAACTTCTTCAATATCAATAATGTAACAGTATGAAAATACAATATTGAAAGGCTTGTTGCGCTTGTTTGCCTTTTATCTAAAATTACAAAGTATAAACTGAAATGGTAAGAAAATATATACCGGTAGAAAGCAAGAAAACTACTAATAATTGCATGTTATGACCTGGTTTATAACAAATATGCATATTAAATGCCGAAATACTAATAATTGCATGTTATGACCTGGTTTATAACAAATATGTATATTAAATGCCGAAATACGAATAATTGCATGTTATGACCTGGTTTATAACAAATATGAATATTAAATGCCGAAATGGACAACAATAAAGTAAAAAAAGGATGACATATATCAGAAAATTCCTACCAAAAGTATGGGGTAATTTGTGAACTAATGTCGTTACCGGAACGTAATCGTTTCATCCGGAATCAAGTAGGGAGTTTTCCCTAGACTAACCCTTCATAATATGATAGTGTCATTGTTATTATATTCTGGTCAACATTAAGCGATTTTGTTTTTAACTTACTGTTCGATGTCTGCTTGTTCTTCCTAAACTGATTAACTCAACCAACTGTTGGTGTTTATAAATATTATTATTTATAATCCTTTTTCGCTGTCCAAAGCAACGCACTTAGTGTTTGGCCTTGAATAAACATGTAGTCACATTGTAGTGGATCGTTCACCTACACTGCTACATACGATATACAAAATATTCAGGAAGCGTGTCCATTGCTGATACTTTTAGAATTATCTATGTCAAATAATGTCACCGGCATTAACAAGAGCCTACATAGATGGGATATTTTTCACTACAGCTATGACGAAAATTAAATTTCTAGAGATGCACGAATAATGATTTATTGCACAATTCAGTTATATTTTCGTATGTCAATTACATATTTCATGTATATTTTCCTGTCGATAACCATACGTTTCAATCAGTATGCCATATAATAATAGGCATATCGTTAAAGTTATATTTGAATTTGCATTATGCTTAGTGATCTTAAGGCATATATTGAATTTTACCTCATGATGAATCAAATCACCAAAAGTAGCAATGAGATAAATATAATGAGTGCACATGCATGAACTGTTCAATTACTAAAAGTTACTGTCTATTACTATAACATGTATCATTATTTATTCAAACGTTTACTGCACACATTTATAAAAAAAAAAATATATATATATAACAGGTGTTACTGAAGTCCTCAGACTAAATGCATATCAACCCCATCAGTAATATCATCAGACCGTATATTCCCCCAACCCCCACACCTGAACCTGAACCTGTAATACTCTATAAGAACTCCAGACACTTCTTATTGGATTGTGTCTGTCACTTTGTTTTTTAGCAAATACGAGACCACCTTATTCATATTAGGAATTAGAGCATCTCCTTTGTGTTCGTTTAGACAGGAAATGTAGCCTAAGTACCTAATTAGAATATCTCCTGGCCTCTCAAAAACCAAACTGCCAGCGACGATTCACTACAAGATGTCTAATTAAATTCCATGTTTTATAGTTTTGAGTATTTGGTGTTGGGTTTAACGCAGTAGATTCAGCCATTACGCGTGTCCCAACATTAGGGAGTGCAAGCCTCCAAACAGTGTTGCCATTTTCGTTAAGGGAGGATGGGTCACTTTTTGGTCAATTTTGGCATGTATTGGTTATTTTTCTAGTTTCCTCCCTAGACCTCCATCAAACTTGAAAACACATCCATTAGATCTCCCTTCTAGATTAATTTGTTCATTTTTCGGTAGAAAAAAATACAGGCTCATTATCGTTCGCCAGGAAAAATAAATAAAACTAAATAGCAGGAAAGGTCATAATATTGACAAGCAAATGGAGCGGAAGGTCTTAAAATTGACAAATCAATGAGGCAAACATCTATAAATCTGAAAACTAATGGGACTAAACATGAGGGAGAAGGGGGATCTAAAAAACTACCCATCTCCCTTATCCCCCCACACACAGCTTTGCCAACATACCCAGCCAAACATTAGCATGCTCCCCGGCGTCCCCATTTACATAGTATTCCGCTCAAACGCTTTCATAAACATTCTCTCTCTAATTCACTTCCAATACCATTATATGCACTGGTGTCCGGAATGTTCGTAATTTTGCCATGTATAAACCAACTTTCTTAACTCTTATAACACAAGATTGTCGTTCTTCATTTTATTGTGCCTAACAGTAAACGAGTTTGTTATTAGGAAAGAAGTCCCTAATCAAGAACCTGGTCCCCATTAGTTTTAGATTTTAAGACGTTCGCCCCAGTAGTTTGTCGATTCTATAATCTTTCATCCCATTTATATATCAATATCAAGACCTTTCGTGCCATTTAGGTGCCGATTTGTTTCTTGGCGAGCGATACCGAGCATGTAATTTTAAGGGAAACCGGTCATCGGCCGGGACATTTCTATATAGAAAAATATACAAATTTATGGGGGTCTAGGGAGTTTTTTTTGTTTGTAAGCTTGATGAAGGTCTAGCGAGGAAACTAAAAATATAAGAATATATTAATACATCGACCCAAAACAATAACCACTGTCCCCTTAACTCTTACAATACAAGGTTGTCTGTCTTCATTTTTGTTCTGGCTAACAATAGACGAGTTTGTTCTTATTAGGAAAGAAGTCACTAATCAAGAACCTTAACACTACCTCGAGTAGCTCTTTTATTAAAATATTTTTTTGGATTCTTGTAATCTGTGACACTCGACGATTTTGTGATAATCAGGAAATGCCTTCCTTCAAAGAGTCTGCCGTAGATATTTGCAATGAATGTTTGAACAAACTTATAAATTGAAACAGTCGTTTTGGATTATTTCCTATAAATAATCTATTTACATTGTAGATAATCTTCGGGTGCCAAGACTGTCATCTTTTAGTTTTATTAAACATAATTTTGTTTATCTTATAATGATATGTATTGATAGTTGGCTATTTGATTGCATTTATTGAAGTTGTTTATTTACCTCTATTGATTGCGCAAGCGACGTTTACATGGCCTATGCACTACAGTTTTTTTTTTATTCAAATTTGCCATTAATTTAATGACTGCAGTGATTGTGATAGTGATGATGCCGATATAATAATATTGAGGAAATTGATGATACTGAGTAACCTAGTAACCTAGGAATGTGAGATCTACACCCTTATATTGTATGTATTCATGTATGTACTATGTATGCATGTACAGTATGCATGTATGTATGTATATACTCAGGCACATACCCCATAGCTGGGTTTGGCCGACTCGAGACAGAGCCCGAACAGGGACAACACAACACAACATAAACAATATATACAAATTCACACACATGCATCTAGGTCGCCCAGGAGAAGACCTAGATACCAAGGGTCACTAAGGGCCTCCAGCACTCCCATGGCCCTAGACCTTCTGGAATGGTTCCAGTCTCAGCAGGTAGACATACAGCGGAGCACACCACAATGCCCCGCCCACCTCACATGCAGGCATAACCCTTCATATACACCAGCTCCGTTGGCTAGGCGCCTGATGGACTATTATCTAGTCCAACTGGCGCCCGACCTCCTCTCCCAACCACAGCGTTATCACTCATTTATTCACAAGCATTCTCCATTCATTCCTAGTCATTACCACTTCTCTTGCCTGATCTACAGTCATCCAACTACCTTCCAACACATTTACTACACCATCTCTCCATCTCAACCGAGGTCTTCTTATCCCTTTACATCCCTTTGTATTTGACTCATATACTCTCTGTAAGCCTTTCATCTCCCATTTGCTCAACATATCAGAGTGAGAACTGAGCGATCTCTGCCATACCCATAGCTTACTCTGACTGTTCCTTTTACTTAAATATTTTCTAGATCTCAAGTGACGGCGTCTCTTCCGTGGATTGACCTCCCAATCTACCAAGATTGGAAGCCAAAGCGTCACATTTTTCCTTTGCCCCTCAACTTTCTCTTCATAATTGCTGAGGGGCACAGGGCCCTGGGTGGGGCTTTGGTTTCCCGGGCGTTTCCGCACCCTCCTCAGCTCCCCGCCATGGACTGGCTTCGGTCACCCAGGCTTTATTGTGGTCGGCAGGGAGGGTTCTGTCGGGGCGCTCAGTTATGGCCTTTGCCTTGCTCGGGGCCTTGGGGCTGTTCGGCCAGGCAGCTTGGGGAACAACAACAACAACAACAACATATAAATACCAGCGCAGCACCCTTCTGTCCACTCTGGCCGATAAGGGTTCCTGTTGTCCCACTCTCCTATGTACCTCTTCATTCCTCAACCTGCTTTTATTGGATGACAAATATAGCTGACAGGGCTAGGATTCAAACCGTACAGGCAGGAGGTCCAGTCACCTAAACCACCACGAGAGTTAAAAGAAGGAATTTGATACTTCTATCAGTATTCCTTCCCAACTCGACTCTGATACGTCACTATACACAAATTCGTCAAGCAGTTCATCTCCGTCATATCCAACTGTCTTCTCTCTTGTGCCTTCAGAGTTCATGTCTCAGCCACATACATCACTGTTGGTACAACTATCCCTTGATACATTGCACTTTTAGCTTTCATTCCGAGATTTCTCACCTTCCACATACTTCCCATTGCTCCGAAAACTTTCCTTCCTACGCATGCTCTCTGTCTTACCTCCATATCCACTACTGCATCCCTGCTTATCACTCCTCCCAGATATTTGCGAACATTTCACTGTCTTGTTCCAGTAATTCCCCATCCAGCTGTACATTGAGATTTGTCCTAAGGGCACCTCACTTTACTTTTATTGACAGTCTCCCTCAGCTTCCTCCTCCCACTTACCACACCATACCACACCCTTATAGTGTAATGGTGATTAGTATACAGTATATTGAAAGAGATATACAGTTAGAATGTATTTAATAAGTATGATTATCGTATTGTTAATTATATCATTAGTGATAATAATTCTGATGTTAATGATGATGGAGCTAATTAGGTCATTATATGTAGATCAGTCACATTATGATTTCGTGACTAGATACTATACCCTGATCCATATAAGTAGGCCAACACTCATGAACATTAACCTCTATAACTCACAGACAACTAGAGTAATCCCGGTAATATTTCTACTATTTTGGAAGAGTCAGCCAGGGAATAGGTGTGGAAATGTAAAACCCATTTGTTCTAGCCCTTTCTTAGTTACAGAGGTTATAGGGTTCACGATGTCTGGCCTACCTACACTCCTACACTGAAAAATGTGCGCCTGTATAATAGAGAACACAAAGACTGCAATATAACTGTAAACCCTAACCTCTGTATAACTCAAAAAGGGATCAAGCAAATGGGCTGTAAATATCCATACCTATTCACCGGCTGACCCCTTCTCAAATGGTAGATATATTAACTCGATTACTCTAGTCGTTTTTTAGTTAAAGAAGTTAATATTCCAGAGTGTTTACTTAAAATAGGGTATAACACATTGTAGGTGTATTTACCTGATCATATCCTAAGGGGGAGGTAGTCGCTTTTTCTGGACTACCTATAGGTTACTCATATTACCTCTCATGTTTATTATATTAATTATGAGATTTGAAGACGATCGTTCTATTAGTTTGTCGATTTTGAGACCTTTCGCCTCATTTCTGTGTCAATATAAAGACCTTTCGTGCCATTTCTTGTCACTCTCAAACTAAATATTTATGCGCTGTTTATCTCTCCCCTAATGCTACTGACTATCCAAAATTCTTCGACTATCTAACTTCTAAAGTGGAACACATTATATCCATCTCTCCTTTCGCAGAAATCTCCATCTTAGGAGATTCAATGTTCACCACCACCAATGGCTCTCCTCTGTTTCCACTGACCAACCGGGTGACCAAGCTTACATCTTTTCTATCCTAAATTACCTAGAGCAGCTAGTCCAGCCACCCACCCGTATCCCGGATCTCTTCATAGATTGGCCTAACATTCTTGACATATTTCTAACCTCTAACCCTTCTGCTTAAACTATAAATGTTTTCTCTCCTTTGGGCTCCTCCGACCATAAACTTATCTCTGTCACCTGTCCGATCTCTCCGGTGCGGCCACCCGATCCTCCCAACCAGCGGCGCTTGTGGCACTTTGACGCTGCCAACTGGGAGGCTCTTTGGCAGTACTTCTTTGACTTCCCTTGGAATTCATTTTGCTTCCATGGCCGGGGACCCTCGGAGAGTGCTGAACGCATTACCGAGGTAATGGTCTCAGGAATGGAAGCATACATTCCATTTTCTTTATCTGAGTCTAATGCAAAACAAATCTTGGTTTACTCATGTTTGTTCTACTGCTGTCCGCAATAAGGAGGACGCATTCAAACGGTTCCGACGCATTACAACTCAAGAATCTCATTCTTCCTATGTTTCTGCCCGAAATCAAGCCAAATCTGTTCTTCGACTTGGCAAACACTTTTTCATCAATAATAAATGCACTGAACTATCCAACTCTAGCTCTTCTCAAGCTTTCTGGCATCTAGCCAAAATCCTCTTGAACAATTTTTGTTCCTCGTCTTTCCCTCCACTTTTCAACTCTGATGGCACAACCATCACTTCTTCCTCTGACAAAACTGAACTCTTCGCTCAATCTTTCGCTAAAAACTCAACCTTGGATGATTCCGGTGGTATTCCTCCTTCTCCACTCCCCTCTCTCCTACTTATGCCTAATATCCTAATCTCTTCTAAAGATGTACTTTCTTCCCTCTCAGAGCTTAATTTTAAGAAGGCGTTGGGTCCGAACAATGTTCGTCCTGTTGTACTAAAAATCTGTGCTTTCGTACTGACTCCCTGCCTAGGCAAACTCTTTCGTCTCTGTCTCTTCTCAAACGTCTTCCCTTCTTGCTGGAAGTCTGCTCTCATTCAACCTGTCCCGAAGAAGGATGACCGCTCTCAAACCTCCAACTATCGTCCAATTGCTCTCATATCTTGTATCTCTAAAGTTTTTGAAATTATTCTTGCTTCCAAATGTTTTAATCATTTCACTTCTCATAATCTACTCTCAGATCACCAGTATGGCTTCCTAAAAGGTCGCTCTACTGGTGATCTTTTTTCACATCTTATTAACACTTGGTATTTCTCCTTTCGGGACTTCGGTGACATCTTTTCTATTGCACTAGGCATATCGAAGGCCTTCGATAGAGTCTGGCACAAATCTTTAATTTCTAAACTTCCCTCCTTTGGTTTCTATCTCTCCATCTGTGCCTTTGTCTCAAATTTCCTTTCCGGCCTATCCATAGCTGCGGTTGTGGAGGGCCATCGCTCACTTCCTCATCCTATCAACTCCGGTGTTCGTCAAAGCTCTGTCCTATCTCCCATTCTCTTTCTAATTTTCATAATTGATCTTCTCAACTGTACCTCCAGTCCCATCCATTCATATGCAGATGACTCTACCTTACACTACTCAATTACTTTTCCAGAACGCCACAGCCAGCAATCCCTCATAAACAAAAGTAATTAAGCCATAGCACACTTATCCACTGATCTAACTACTATTTCCAATTGGGGCAGAGAAAACCTTGTTACCTTTAATGCTTCCAAAACGCAATTTCTCCATTTTACTACCCGTCCAGAACCCCCAGAGGACTTTCCCTTATTCTTCAACAATACAAAAATCAATCCTTCATCTTCTCTCAATATTCTTTGTGTCTCTCTTTCTTCTGCTTTCACTTGGAAGGACCATATTACCAGTCTTGCTAAGGCAGCCTCCCAGAAACAGGGTGTGTTCAACTGCCTCAAGGGGTTCTTTACCCCTGCACAGTTTCTTGCTCTGTACAGGGGCACAGTGCGTCCTTGTATTGAGTATTGTTCACATGTGTAGGGAGGATCCTCTCACACCGCACTCCTAGACAAAATTCGTATCCTTAACTCCCGTTCACCTACCAACTCTCTGCAATATCTCTCTCTCCTCTGCATCCCCCCTTAAGAAGTTGCAATATTACAAGTTTCAATCATTCGTAATATACATCCAAAGTTTGAGCAAAACGTCTAGACAATAACGTTCATAGTCTTACACAAACTTATGGTTACCAACAGATTGTATATGCCACTTCGGGAAAGTTTGGGTACAACCTTACAGCTTGTGTTGTATGTTGCACACCGTTAGTTTGCAGTGTATGCTTGGCTCATCGTGAAAGGATTAATATATATATGTATATATTCTGACATACGGAGCCCTGTATGTTAATTTAAGAGTTAGAATTAGAGTTGAAGGAGTGTCAAACTACCCAAGCGGCGAAGCAGACTAGCGAGCGAACTAGCGAATGGGAAACCAGTTCGCCCGCATACCAGCAAAGAAGCCTTCACACCTGCGTGTGTCATAGGGGACCCTGCAAACTACTTTGATGACCCGACGCTATGACGTATGATCGACGCCAGGAGACCCCATTGGTCCATGCACCTGCTATGCAACTCGAGGAGCTGTGATAGGGGTGCGCACCATCAGCCGCCTCCTGATTCGTTCCTACACCATCATTGTTTAGTATATAAGACCCGAGTAGTGGGCATTCAAATCAGTCTCATTTGGATTTGGGGAAGGTGAACTTGCAGCTGGAGGAAGACGGGGTGAAGTATTATAATGGGATTGTGACTGTCAGTCAGATTATATAAGTGTGTGTTAAGTGTGTTCCGTGTAAACACTTACGTTATGTTGGTTAGTGAGATATGTGATTGGGAATTAACGTTAACGCTACTATTTATGTACTTAACTATTTGATTGGGAATTAACATTAACGCTATTATTATGTACTTACTATTTTAGTTTACTAACTTGTGGACTAAAGCAACTCTTTAAGTAATTGGGTTATGATGAAAGTAATATTATTGTTTTATATTAATACTTACAAGTTCTTTCATTTTCTTTTAATTAAGCTTACATTGCTTAACGGTGCTTAGTACGGTGATGCTATTGTCTCATATTAGTAATATCGCCTTAGACTAACATGGCTGTGTTAATATTACTTCTAGTGATTTCCTAAGCTGAAGAAAATTCTTTTAGCTTCAAAATATTATTTTTGCTTTTCATATTATTTGAGTGAGACCTGAATCGAATCTATGAAGCGATCCTGTAACTTAATTTACTCATAATCAAACCTCAATGTTACGTGGTTAAGAAATACATTTAACTAATTATTAAATATATATCTAACTTTTTATGTGACTTTGATATTACTCCTGATGATAATAATAATATAATACTGTTAACGTAAGACAAGAACCAAGAATAATTACATTAAATATAAATAAAAGGACATATAAGAAAACTATCTATTCATTTCAAAAAGGGTAAGAGACAGAAATATTCTTACTTTAATATTTATCTTTCAAGACTTTTTATAGAATTAATAGTCCTTCTTTAGATATAACTTCTTCGGTTCATAACCATATCCTACTAAGCTTCGGTTAAATAATAATTCTTTATAAATACTACATGACTTTAATTAGTTTAAATATTTTTCATAATTAAAGAGTATCAGTCAATAAAGGATACTAAGTCCTAAGATCCAAAAAGAAAGGAAGCAACAACAGGAAATAATTTTATTAGATTTTACTTTTGTTTTGCCTTCAGCTGACTGATACCTTAATATATATCTCTGTGCTATCTAGATTCATCAAGTTAACCACTTGAGGATCAAGATATGTAACAGAAGAGTGGTGACCTCGCCAGGATTCGTTCCATACAGTTTCACTCAGTTTCATTACCGTTTCACTACTTAAAAATCAAATATTAATCATGCCTCAACTAATTAATGACGAAGATGCTCGAGTTTTCATAGAATCAGACCCCACAGCCCCTGATATTGACTGTCTGTCAAAATCCGAACTGAAAGTGCTTGCCTCGCATCTCCAGTTAACTGTCTCAAACATGTCCAAAGTAGAGGTGGCTCAGACCATAAAAACCCACCTGTTCCCTGTAGAAGGCGGGGAGGGTGACGGAGCAGTTGGTGGGATCCCGAGTAAACCTAGCCAACTTGATGAACAAGTGCCACCTGGTTTGACCGGTCATCAAGTACTGGAACTAGCCAGAATAAATGCCGAAGCAAATGCCGAACAAGCCAGACTAAATATAGAACTAGCCAGAATAAATGCCGAACAAGCCAGAGCAAATACCGAAGAAGCCATCATAAAAGCCAGAGCAAATATCGAAGAAGCCAGAATAAAGACCGAACATTATGAATATCAATATCGTACGGCTCAACTAAATGTCAATACAAATGCTCCCGTAATTGCTCCCCCTCTGGGATTGACTATGACTAGTGTCATTCAACCTTTCACTGAGGATAATGTGCAGGATTTCTTTGTTTTGTTTGAGGAAGTTGCTGGAGGTATGAAGTGGACAAGAGATCAATGGCCTTTTATGTTACAAACCGTTTTGACAGGGCAGGCTCGAGCCACGTATTTGTCAGAAGTAGCAGAAGTTAGGCAGGATTATGACAATCTCAAAGAAGCTATCCTAAAAACCTATCAATTGCAGCCTGAGGCTTACAGGTAATCTTTCCGTAAAAACCAGAAGAAAGTAGAAGAAACCCATAAGGTATTTGCCAGGACCATGACTAAAACTTTCAATCATTGGGTCAAGAGTAAGAAAGTCACAAGCTACAACGATCTGAAGGAGTTGGTCCTGTTAGAAAATTTCCTATGGAAAATTGATTCTTCTGTATCCTATCATTTAACCCGGGAACTGCGGGGAGACTCTTAAGAGTTCCCCCGGCGGACTGCGGGGAGACTCTTAAGAGTCAGAGAAAAAAAAAATCAACTTTTGACATCGAAAAAAATAAAAATTTATTTTATTTTATTTATTATTTTTTTTTTTGGCCCCTGGGCCATGCAAAATCTCAGTCCTCTACCTCCCCTCCTTCCCCACTTTCCTCCTCTCCTTCAGTTATCACCTATTTTCCCTGTTATTCCCTTATTCTGAGGTATATTTTCGTGCTAACATTAGAAATCCGGTTACAGGGTGTGGTCATCACTGATAGCAAGCGAATGCAAGAGAGAGAGAGAGAGAGTATCGATCGACTGTGTCTCAGTGGCCTTGGGGGAAATTGGCGGGAAAGCAGCTTGCCTCACCCATACATTATACAACTCGTGGGCTATCTCCGATTTTGACCATCCAAACGCTGTTTTCACTCGTTTTATTGTTGTTTCAGGTTAATACCTTTATAATCAACCCATAATAGGCGCATATGGATAAGTATTAATGCTATTAATGGTACAATGAATATTTTAGTGACGGAAACACCTCAAATACGTCAGCACAGGGGGACGTTTCCAATTACCCCCATGCGCACTTGTTAGGTTAAAGGGGAAAAAGGTAGATTGTCTTGCCGACGCTGCTGACATGGCTGACACAAACGTGCTCAGCAACAATTTTCGTGGAAAGAAGCCCTACGATAATTCTAGTTCTAATTTTAAGTATCCCAATCACAAATCTGACAGACCCAGTCACAACCCTATAACGTCTTCCCCAGCTAGCCAAAATAGAATTGTTCCCCCAACTAAAAATGCGACTCAGGGCAATGGTAACAGAGGTGGGGCCCAAATTAATAGTAATGCTCAAAGAGGGAACGTTCCCGTATCCCCTAAAGTATGTACTTTTTGTGGCTAGAGAGGCCACCTAGCTTATCAGTGCTGGGCCAAGGAGAAAACCGAGAGATCGGGGCAGACAGTTGCCGCCGTATCTCAAATTCCATATGTGCCTTTAATGCAGGACTCTCGACAGAAGGAGTACCTAGCACCAAAAGTTCCTTTAATGCAGGACTCCCGACAGAAGGAGTACCTAGCACCAAAAGTTCCTTTAATACAGGACTCCCGACAGAAGGAGTACCTAGCAGCTAACGTAAATCATCTAGACAGGGGTGTAGTAGCATGCGTGGTGCAACCCACTAGGGTTAAGCCAATAATAATTTCACCATCAGTGCAGGACAGTTACCGTCCCTTTATTTCATCTGGCAACGTGAGATTAAATGGTTGTATGCATGAGGTAAAAATTCTGAGAGACACAGGTTCTACTAGCACCCTCATGGTGAATCCTTACACTGAGTGCCCACCTGGCGAACCAGTTGTAAGGAGAGGTGCTGGAGGCCAATTTTATGCACACTTGGTAAAAGGTGAAATTGAATGTGAGTTACTACAGGGTGAGGCCACCATAGCTTTGTGTAGGTCCCAAGATATCCCTGTGCCTGGGGTAACACTCCTTTTGGGGAATGATGTAGCAGGTGAGAAGGTCCGACCAGACCCCATTTTGTCACTTTCCCCTGTTAATGAGCCACTAACCGGTGAGCTCGAAAAGGAGATGCCAACTGTTTTCCCTGTGTGTGCTGTCACACGTTCAATGTCTCAAGTAGCAGTTCCCTCAGACAGAAATGTACCGAATGTAAGAGTTGATGAAAGGGATGATGAGAGTGTGAATGACGCTCCAACTGTGCCTGATGATGTGACTGAGGTGGATTTATCTGACACCTTTATGGCTCATCTTGACCCTAACGATGACCATGCAACCCCTCCAAATTGTCCTAGTGGCCTGGTAGAGCTACAGAGAGATGATAGTGAATGCAAGGAGTTAGCTGCCAGGTCCATGAGTGAAGAGGAATGTGAGAAGAAGGGTGGTGAATGTTTCTACCTCAAAGGAGGAGTATTGTGGCGTAGATGGAGACAGCCACACAGACCAATCGATGACGGGGCTTGGGACGTCCATCAAGTAGTAGTCCCCAGACCTTGTCGTAGAGATATCATGGAAATGGCACATTGTATACCATTGGCAGGACACCTAGGTGTGAGAAAAACTCTAGACAGAATCAGAGCCCACTTTTACTGGCCAGGAATGCGTGCAGATGTAGTGGAGTGTTGTAGAGTGTGTCACACTTGCCAGATGACAGGAAAACCCAATCAGAAGGTGCCTGTACATCCTCTGGTGCCCTTGCCCGTTTCGAGAATCCTTTTACTCGGGTGGTAGTGGACATTGTAGGCCCATTGCCTAAGACTTCCCAAGGTAACATTTATTTATTAACTATTATGGACATGGCAACTCGCTACCCAGAGGCTATACCCTTAAGGACTACCTCTGCTCCAACTGTCATCAAGGAACTGCTCAAATTCTTCACCAGAATGGGTTTCCCCCATGAGGTGCAAAGTGATCAAGGAACTAATTTTACCTCTAACATTTTTCAGCAGTCCCTGAAGGAGTTGGGTATCGAGCATGTTAAGTCTAGCACCTACCACCCAGAGAGTCAAGGGGTTCTCGAACGATATCATCAGACATTAAAGGGAATGTTACGTAAGTATTGTGCAGAGACCGGAGTTGAGTGGGATAAGGGGGTACCTTTTCTTTTATTTGCTACTCGTGAGGTTCCAACTGAATCCCTGGGTATTTCCCCTAATGAGCTAGTTTTCGGTCACCAGGTAAGAGGTCCTTTGCAACTATTGCAGGATAGCCTAGTTGGCCAGGAGGGGAACCAAAACCTCCTCAAGTATGTTTCAGATTTCAAAACCCGGCTGAGATCCTCATGTGAGTTTTCCGCTCAAAACTTGACAGTGGCTAAAAGCTCCATAAAGAAATGGTATGACAGAAAAGCCTGTGAGAGGGAGTTTCAGCCCGGTGATGAGGTTTTGGTCCTGCTCCCCCTTTTTGGCCAACCTTTATCTGCCAAGTTCAGGGGCCCATATAAGATCATTCGGAGGGTGAGCATTACTGATTATCTAGTAACTACCCCAGACAGGAGAAAGCCCACGCAAATATTCCATATAAATATGTTGAAACCCTACCATAGGTCCCCTGATTCCTCTCCTCCAGATTCTCCCACTGTGGCAGTGAATGTCAGGACCTGTGGACAGCCTGGTGCGGACAAAGTCTTCAGTTCTCTTACTGACCCGCAACAGACTGTTCCAGAGCCTGAAGGTATCCAAGCAGACTTTGACTTGTCATGTACCCTATCCAACTTAAAGTATAATTCAGTAGCTTGGGGGGAATTACCATCTAAACTATGTCATCTTCCCTCTGATCAAGCGAACCAACTAATCTCTGTTTTATCTCGGTCTCCCAGTGTGTTCCGTGATACTCCAGGGCTCACTTCTTTGGCCTTGCACGACATCGACGTAGGGGATGCAACTCCCATTAAACTATCCCCCTACCGTGTCTCACCACAACGCAGGAGTATACTGCAGGTCGAGCTTGATTTCATTTTTTCAAACCAGCTGATCACAAGGGCCTTAAGCCAGTGGAGTAGTCCGGTCATACTTGTGCCAAAGCCAGACGGGAGCCATAGGTTTTGTATGGACTATAGGCAAGTTAATGCTGTCACAAAGATCGATACCTACCCACTGCCACGGATCAAAGATTGCATTTACCAGGTTGGCCTCATATAGCAGTAAGTTTAACTTAATGAGAGGATTTTGGCAATTAGCTCTCCCTTGTAGCGAGGTAAATATCATATTTTAGTAGTGCGCTGTCAAGCCTTCAGCTGTGAGATGCCTTGCAGTTCGAATAACGCTCCAGCTATGTTCCGGCTATGTTCTGATGTGGTACCTGGAGACGTTGCCTACTTTGGGTGATATCCTTATTATATCCTCATTATAATCTTGCTGTTGCCAATCTGGTGGTGAATCTATTTATGTATTATGTTTAATATTATGTACTATACTCCTTAAACTCTTTTCTAGGGGGGAGGTCTGACATACGGAGCCCTGTATGTTAATTTAAGAGTTAGAATTAGAGTTGAAGGAGTGTCAAACTACCCAAGCGGCGAAGCAGACTAGCGAGCGAACTAGCGAGTGGGAAACCAGCTCGCCCGCATACCAGCAAACAAGCCTTCACACCTGCGTGCGTCATAGGGGACCCTGCAAACTACTTTGATGACCCGACGCTATGACGTATGATCGACGCCAGGAGACCCCATTGGTCCATGCACCTGCTATGCAACTCGAGGAGCTGTGATAGGGGCGCGCACCATCAGCCGCTTCCTGATTCGTTCCTACACCATCATTGTTTAGTATATAAGACCCGAGTAGAGGGCATTCAAATCAGTCTCATTTGGAGTTGGGGAAGGTGAAATTGCAGCTGGAGGAAGATGGGGTGAAGTATTATAATGGGATTGTGACTGTCAGTCAGATTATATAAGTGTGTGTTAAGTGTGTTCCGTGTAAACACTTACGTTATGTTGGTTAGTGAGATATGTGATTGGGAATTAACGTTAACGCTACTATTTATGTACTTAACTATTTGATTGGGAATTAACGTTAACGCTATTATTATGTACTTACTATTTTAGTTGACTAACTTGTGGACTAAAGCAACTCTTTAAGTAATTGGGTTATGATGAAAGTAATATTATTGTTTTATATTAATACTTACGAGTTCTTTCATTTTCTTTTAATTAAGCTTACATTGCTTAACGGTGCTTAGTACGGTGATGCTATTGTCTCATATTAGTAATATCGCCTTAGACTAACATGGCTGTGTTAATATTACTTCTAGTGATTTCCTAATCTGAAGAAAATTCTTTTAGCTTCAAAATATTAGTTTTGCTTTTCATATTATTTGAGTGAGACCTGAATCGAATCTATGAAGCGATCCTGTAACTTAATTTACTCATAATCATACCTCAATGTTGCGTGGTTAAGAAATACATTTAACTAATTAGTAAATATATATATCTAACTTTATATGTGACTTTGATATTACTCCTGATGATAATAATTATATAATACTGTTAACGTAAGACAAGAACCAAGAATAATTACATTAAATATAAATAAAAGGACATATAAGAAAACTATCTATTCATTTCAAAAAGGGTAAGAGACAGAAATATTCTTACTTTAATATTTATCTTTCAAGACTTTGTATAGAATTAATAGTCCTTCTTTAGATATAACTTCTTCGGTTCATAACCATAGCCTACTAAGCTTCGGTTAAATAATAATTATTTATAAATACTACATGACTTTAATTAGTTTCAGTATTTTTCATAATTAAAGAGTATCAGTCAATAAAGGATACTAAGTCCTAAGATCCAAAAGGAAAGGAAGCAACAACAGGAAATAATTTTATTAGATTTTACTTTTGTTTTGCCTTCAGCTGATACCTTAATATATATCTCTGTGCTATCTAGATTCATCAAGTTAACCACTTGAGGATCAAGATACGTAACAATATATATATATATATATATATATATATATATATATATATATATATATATATATATATATATATTTCGGGGGAATTCCACCACTTCCTTTACCGCCAGGGTTCTAGCTTGGCATTTCATGAACAGTTTACATCATGTAGGCCTACTCCTTCAAGTCCGCCCAGAAAGGGCGGACTTGTGTGTGCGCGTGTTTTTGTAAGTGTGTGTGTGAATGAGTGCATTTGTGTATGTGTATATGTTTGTGTATGAAGATAACTGTGCGTGTGCCCACACGTTTGTGTGTGCGTGTGTGTGTGTGTGTGTGTGTGTATGTATGTGTATGTAAGTGAATGTGTGTGTGTGTTAGTGCATGTGCGCGCCTTTGTGCATATGTGTGTTGTTGTTGCTGTCCTTCCATCACAATATATTATAGAGTAGCATCAGTACAACACCAGATAATAGAGGTTGGGCCGAGGTTTATAACAACACTGATTTGTATCGTTCGTCGAAGTTTACATACACAGGTATTACTTGTAAGGGGTGTCATCTGAGGACGTTTTTTAGGGTGCTAATCGATAATATAGATACTTAAATCAGTCAATATATCTCAAAGTATATTAGTAGTTAAGAAAGCTACAGTAAGTTCACAAGTAAAAAATAAATATTTTCAAAAATGATATTGTATTAAATTTAAAATATATGTTTCAGCAACACTCATTAATTTTCTTCCAAACAATGGATTCTTCTAAGTTGGATTGAGTTATATTATTTTTTTTTTCTGAAAGTCTTTATTATTGCAATCTAATTGACCTTTATTTTATCAGAACATTCATGATAACCATTAGGCAGTGTTCAATGTTTAAATTAATCATATTTAGTTAAATTAATAATCCACAATGTTACACGTTAGTTTTACGAATTCAACCAACCGGGGACACCTTCAAAATGAGAAGATTCAACCCAACTAATTAAAGGAGAGCTCTTGGATTACAGCAAATGGTCCACTACATATCCCGACAAAGTATTACGCCCACATAACGTAACTCTCTACCACATTCCACAAAGATAAATAAACACAGTAAACAGCCACCCCCACATCACAACATTACATTGCCAGCTTGGACTCTACGAAAATTACATAGCTATTACATAATTATCTATACCATAATTTTAAATAACATAAACATTAAAAAATAAATAGAGCAAAAACATGTTCAAGTGTGAAGAGTATAACTGTGCAGATGTATTTCTAATTTCTATATATAAGCAATCAATATTTGTGTATGTAATGGGAAGACAAATATAGCCTAAACCTATTCTTTGGGTACAGATTTGTTTTATCTTTTCATGATATACTGATATGTAACTATAACATCGTATTTAACATACTATCTCCGTATAGCACTCTGTGTGCTATCTCTGGCAAATGAAGTAGAAACAAGTGCTGGAAAGCCTTGGATATATTTGATAACTGCCAAAAGTTAGTTTATATTAATACGATGAATGGCTAATGAATGGAGAAATAGATAGGCGACGAGCAGGGAGGTTTTAGGAAGGGAAGAGGATGTGTAGATCAGATTTTTACCCTGAATTGTGTTGTGGAGAAGTGTCTGGAGAAGAAACAAAAGGTGTATGATGCCTTTATGGACTTGGAGAAGGCCTATGACAGAGTGGATAGAGAAGGTTTGTGGAAAGTACTTAGAATATACGGAGTAGAGGGCAAGTTGCTGAAAGCAGTGAAGAGCATGTATGAGGGTGCAAAGGCGGCAGTACGTGTGGAGAGTGAGCAGAGCTAGTTCTTTGACCTGAATGTTGGTTTGAAACAGGGGTGTGTGACTCCCAGTGGTTGTTTACTGTATAATAATATGGATGGAGTCATGAAAGAAATACTATCAAGAGCAGTGGATGTTGGTGTATCGCTGAAAAGGGAGGGAATTGAGTGGAAGCTACCTATACTGCTGTTTGCGGATGATAAAGTTCTGATGAGTGAAAATGAATGGGAGTTGCAGGGTCTGGTAAATGAGTTTGGAACAGTGTGAGAAAAACGGAATTTGAAGGTAAATGCGGGGAAGAGCAAGGTTTTGGTCTTCGAAAGGGGTGAAGTCACAGAGTGTGAGGTGAAGCTGAACGGTCAGGCTATGGAGATCGTCAACTCTTTTAAGGATATGGGCAGTGTGTTGAGTAAAGATGGGATTATGGATGAAGAAGTGCGGGAGAGGGTACAACAGGGGAAGAGGGTTGTAGGAACGCTAAAAGCAGTAACAAGAAATAGGGTGGTCAGTATGGAAGTGAAGAAGTCCTTGCATGACAGTGTGGTAATCCCGACACTGACTTACGGAAGCGAAGCATGGACGTTGGTTGAGAGACTCAGACCAAGAGTGAGAGCAATGGAAATTAATTACTTAAGGAGTGTGTGCGGAGTTACATGGAGGGATAGACAGACTAATGAGGAAGTAAGAAGGAGGTGTGGTGTGGAGGTAGATGTGCTGGAAAGTGTGAAAAGGAACAACTTGAGATGGTTCGGCCATATGGAACGTATGGAAAGCGAGAGAATGACTAAGAGGGTGTACGAGAGTGAGGTGGAGGGACAGAGAGGGAGAAGTAGACCGAATGAGGGGTGGAAGGATGGAGTGAGGAAGTACATGAACGAAGGCGGTGCTGGTTGGGGGGAGGGGCGTCGACTGACTGGGGACAGAGGTGCATGGGGGCGGTTCGTTCGTGGCCACCCCTTCGGGGATCACGGCGTCAGGCAATAAATAGATAGATAGATAGATGGCTGCTTCTACACAATAGTAAACATATACTGCATATGGATAAAGTTACTTGTTTTCTTGCATAACACAGAATAAGCAAATCCGTGAGAACATTTAATTGTGTCTCACCTTCACAGCACTCGCTTATTTCCTATTATCCCAATTCTGCTCTCCAAGCAGCGAGTATCTGTTATGGACTTTCTTGCAACTCGTGTACATGAGTCCTGGTATTATATTAACAATTGCACGCTTAACCTCTTCAGAATGATGACGCATTTAACAGTTTATTTTGGCCACCATTAGATAATTGTATGTAGTTTAGGAAGAACCTTTATGATCTATGGGGTCAAACCAACTCAATTATGCCTCTGACTCCCACAGAACCTTCCTATGCTGAATGAGATCGTCTAATGATAGCCAAACTATACTGCTAAGGCGCGTCATTATCCTCAAGGGATTAATTGTAACAAAAACTACAAAAATCATCTGCTAAGGAATTAAATTTTCCGCCAAGTGAAAAACAAATTGGGTAGAATAACTTTACTTTTCTAAATACGTCGATAGTCAGTTGCGTTGTTCCTTTACGTAAATTATTCCTTGGTATACATCATCGAATATCTGCTTCAAACTTTTTTTGGAAGATGTGTACCCTACTCGTGTTACTTGCCGCGAGTGAACAATGATGTCTGCACTTGCTGCTACTTACTCTCTTCGACATAATTGCGCCTTTTGGAGCCGTTACTTGACGTTAGTGAAGAGCCAGTTGATAATGTATTTCTATTCGTAGCTACTATAGGAACCTGAATCTGCACACACGTCTTTAATCATGTGCTTTGTCTCTTTGTTGAACTACTGTATTTCTTGGAAATTGTAAATACAGCATATTGCACCAGATATGGCAGAACTTGAGAATATAACATGTAGTTACGGAATGCTGAGAATGACAAATTCCCAACATGTAAGCCATTAAAACAATGCTGGCAGAGTTGTCCCTCTAGAAGTGTGTGTGTGGGGGGGGGGGATGTATGTGTGCGTGTCTGTGTGTGTGTGTGTGTATGTGTGGGTGTGGGTGTGTATGTGGGTGGGTGTGCGTATGTGTGGGTGTGGGTAGGTGTGTGTATGTGGGTGGGTGTGTGTGTGTATGTGGGTGGGTGGGTGTATGTGTGCAGCCGTCTACCTTGCTTCCTGTTATTGCTATATAAACAAGGCCCAACATGGAGGCTACATACAGTTACGCTCAAAACATTTGTATCACTTTCACTACTTTAACTGTAGTTGACTTTCTTGATAACATTTAAGGGGGGATGGGCGTATTTAAGGGGGGATGGGCGTATTTATTTGCTCATTTATTTATATTTTTATTATTCTTTGAGTTTCCTCATTAGACCTCCATCAAGCTTAACCAAAAAAAACAAAACACCCAAGACCCTCCTTCAAGATAAATGTGTAAAATGTTCGATATAAAAATGTCCCGACCTGGTTCCTCTTAAATTTCAGGCTCGCTATCGTTCGCCCGAGGAAAAAATCGACACCTAAATGACACGAAAAGTCCTAATAATGACAAAGAAATGGGGCGAAAGGTCTTAAAATCTCCAAATTAACCCGTTCTGTACCAGCAACGTATTCAGCATTTTATTCTAGCTATATTAAGAGGATTTCGTGCGGTTTTAGAAGGATCTGTGGTAGAAGAAAGGGTTAACCGAGACACTTCGGAGCCTATTAATTGCTGATTGCCCTTTTCAAACTGAATACAATCATCTACAAGTAGACAGAATAAAGTGAAAAGGACAGAACCGGTACTGCAGGGGATAATGGGTCGAACGTCTGAAAATCTGAAAACTAATGGTGCTAAACATGAGGAAGAAGGGAGACCAGAAAAACGACCTGTCTCACCTTAAATACTCCTCAACGAAACTGAACAATGCTTGATTATGAAGAATGATTTTTGTATACTCGATTTTTGTTAACCAAGAGAGAAAATGTAAATTCAAGATGGGAAGGTACCGAGTTTGCCAAGATTTTGCGTGTGGCTGTAGAGTAGGATCCAAAGTGTAATACAACTTTTACATCTCCAAACAAAAGAAAGAAAACTCAGTATGCGTTAATCAAACTTGACTATGAAGTATATTATTCTATGAACAAAGGGAAAGACAAAAATCGTAAACATTAGATGATTTAGGACTCTTGACCCAGAATTTACAATCTGATTTAGCATTTCATATATTTCCTTGTATTGAGTATTGTTCACATGTTAGGAGGAGGTTCCTCTCACACCGCTCTCCTAGACAAATTTGAAAGGAAGGCCTTTCGTATCATTAACTCCCGTCCACTCACCAACTCTCTGCAATCTCTCTCTCTCTCCGCCGCAATGTTGCATCTCTCTCGCTATTCTATCGCTACTATAATAATCAGTGTTCCTCAGAGCTTTCCCAGTGTATACCACCTCCTTTACATAGGGCACGTGGTACCCGTCTTGCAACTCAATCCCACCCCTACTCTGTGCAACTCTCAAACCCAAGAGTGAAACGTTACTCTCAAACTTTCTTCTACTCAACAGCAGAGCTCTGGAACTCTCTCCCAGAATCAGTCTTTCCCTCTTCCTATGACTTAAATTGATTCAAATTCAGTGTGTCCAGGCATTTTGGCTCGAACGTCCCTTGATTTTGGCCCTGTCACTCTTTCAACTATGGGGGAGGCACTCGCTATAGGCAGTTCTGCCTTTTGCCTCCCTCAATCACATAGAAAAAAAGAAAAAAAAATACTAAGAGGTTATATATTTTGACCGCACTGTTTTTGTCAGTAATAAATGAGCCAGGTTCTACAATCTGTCTGGATTCACCATGGTAAGGTGTAATAATAAGACCAGGTATTGTGTGTGCTCACCTTGATCTTAACACCCTCTCATCCCGTTTGTCCTGTCTCTCTGTCTCGTGTGCTGTCTTTCTGTCCTATCTGTCTCTCCTCTCTTGTGTCTCTGTCATGTTTCTGTCTCACTTTTCTGTTTCCGCCTAGTGCGTGTGTCCCGTTACCGCCCTTGTTCTGTTTTTCTGTTCTGTCGGTCTCTCTGCCATATCTGTCTATCCTCTCAAGTGTCTCTGGCATTTTTCTGTCTGCCTTTCCTGCTTCCGTCACTGTGCTGTTTCTGTCTCTCTATCCCGTTTCCATCTGTCTGTCTCTCCTCTTATGTCTCTCTATCTTGTCAATTTGTCTTATCTCTGTTTTTCTTATCATGTGTCTCAGTCTCTCTTTCCTGTTTCCGTCTGTGTCCTGTCACCGTCCTGTGACCGTCACCATGCCTCGTGTCTGTACGAACTGCGCCGGTAGGTTTGGTGCTTCCATGTTTGCTCCTGCCGATCTACAAGTCTGCCGACTCTGCCAGCAACGAGAGGATTTGACAGCGAAAATGGATGAAGCCCACAACAAGATCAACGCCCTCACCATGAAGCTGGAATCACTCCAAGAGTTTTTAACACTCAACGTTGGAGTATCACTAACTTCAATTGTCACTGTTTCAACTCCAGCTGCCACCACCGCCCCAACGTCATCTGCCAACAATCCAACACCTGCAGTAGCCACTGCAGCAGATGCTTCCGATGAACCTGAGCCGACATCAAACCAGGACAGCCACCCTGTTCACCTCAGTCTCTCCCCCACTCCTCGTGCAAGAAGCCTGATAACACGAAAAGTGCCAACCCCTCTCCCCCGTTCTAACCACGTCTCTCCCCAATCTTTACGCAGAGTCTCGCCACCACAGGTTTCCGGATTTACACCAGTGAGGAACGGCGCACGGCCAACGCAGAAAAGGTCTCATCTACCAGTCACAATGTCAAACAGATTTAAGATCTTGGTAGAGATGGAAGACGAACCAGAAGAGGCTAGGCTCGTTGGGGATTCCATCCTACGAGGACAGGTCATAGAGTTCTGCGACAGAGTCCCAAATCGACGAAAGAGATTTTGCATCCCAGGAGCTGGACTGGACGACATTGTGGAAGCCTACGAAGATACCACAAAGGATGCAAACGAATATACCCTTTTTGTCATCCATGCTGGTTCAAATGACGTCACCAGATCCGAACAGCTGATGGAAAAATATCGCAAGATGATCCAGCTGTACAAGAACAAGTCCAGGAATATCATCATCTCAGGCATTCTCCCCAAGATCGATGCACCTGACAAATTCTACGACAAGGCCTTCAGCACAAACAGCCGACTAAAATCTTTGTTTCTGAAGGAAGAAGTTTTATTCATCAACCTCTGGGATAATTTCTATAACTAGCCTACTCTGTTCCGCAAGGATGACACTCATCTAAGCCTTGTGGGTTCAGCACACATGGGTGGTCTCCTACACGAAGCAGTCCGCAGCCATGGATCAAAAAACGCCATTCGAGAAGAAGAAGCAGCAGCGACATAAATAATCCAACGCCAAGCAAAAAACAGAGGCAACCGAGGACCGCCAGCGATGAGGACCGAGGACAGCGAGGACCGAGGACAGCCATGATCATAAATGTAGATCCGACCAGAACCAAACATTTTATTAAAGAGCGTTCTGTGAGTTCTAAAATCACAAATTTAAAGGTTTTCTATGCAAAAACTCATAGCATACACAATACATTTTCCGATTTAGAGGAACTAGTGTTTACAGAAAATTAGGACATGATTGTCATAACAGAACCTTGGCTCAATGTAGAAGACAGAGACTTTTTAGCAGAGTATTCACTTCCCGCTTATGTAATGTTTGTCTTAACCCGACCCTCTTGTCAAAACCTCAAATTGTGAACGTCGACACATCCTATGTGCTAATAAAGAATAATAAAGGTACAAAAATAATACTTGCATCAATATACAGACCTCCAGCTCAATCAGTGCAAACTGACCGAGAAATGTACAAACAAATTGCAGATGTAAGTAACTCACAAGTTACCGTAATTTTTGGCGACTTTAATTTACCTGTGACCAAGTGGGACGATACTCCTACTTCACACTCCGGACATGACTTGTATGCGAACTTGCAAGAGAGTTCGCTCAATCAATGTGTTCGATCGCCGACCTGTGGTAATAACATTCTTGACCTTGTACTTGCAACAAAAGAAGAATTAATAGAGAATTTGAATGTTGGTGATGAATTCAGTAACAGCGACCATCGCACGAAAACTTTCAGTTTTAAGTTTACTAGTAATGAACCAAATAGCAGCATCGAGAAAGTCCCTAATTTCAAAAAAGCAAACTTCCGTAAGCTTAGAGCTATGTTTAAAGAAACTGACTGGAGCTTTCTAAAAAAACTAACGACATAAATACATCTTGGGAATTAGTTGCAACCACTTACCTAAAAGCAGTGCAAGACTGCATACCATCGAAAATACGGCGTGTAGGCCATACTGATAAGCCCAAATGGTGGAATAAAGAGATTTCAGACTGTTTGCTTGCTAAAAAGATTGCTAATGATAGATTAAAATCCTCACAAAATTACGAAAAACGGTTGAAATTTGTAGAAGTACGACGCAAAACCATAAAGTTAATTAAGCAAAGTAAAATTACCCTAGAGTTACATGTTGCAAATCAAAGTAAAACAAACCCGAAAAAAATCTATAGTTATATCAGAAAGAAAAAAGTAGTTACTTCAACTGTTGGACCATTGTCCATGAAAATGGAGACAAAGACGAAGTACAAATGAGTAATGCCCTCAATACCTTCTTTGCATCAGTTTTTACAACAGAAGACCTCAGTAATATCCCTACAGCATCGCCAATTCAAATTTATAATTCTAATGTTCTAAGCAATATCACCATTACAGAGACAGAACTATTGAAATGTTTAGATAAACTCAAATTAAATAAAACGCCTGGACCTGATACAATCTCACCTTTAGTTCTAAAGGAAGGTAAGGATTAGCTCTCTAAACGACTGTCATTGCTATCCCAATAAATCCTTGCAGTCTGGAACTATGCCTGATCAGTGGAAGCTAGCCAACATAACACCGATATTCAAAGGCAGCAAATCCCTACCCAGTAACTATCGTCCAATTAGCTTAACCTCGGTTATAAAATGCTAGAAACACTCGTAAATCACTTAGAGGAAAATACAATACTTAAAGATACTTAACACGGCTTTCGTAACAAACGTTCCTGCTTAATAAACCTCTTAGACTTCTTCCAAGATATCCTCAACCTCTATGATGAGAGTAAAGCTGTAGATATTATATACCTTGATTTTCAAAAGGCCTTTGACAAAGTTCCCCAAAAACGTTTACTGCTAAAACTAAAAGCGCATGGTATATAAGACGGTGTGTTGAAATGGATAGAAAATTGGCACAGCGACAGGAAGCAAAGAGTAGTCATAAACGGTAAGGCATCTAAATGGACCAATGTAAGTAGCGGGGTACCCCAGGGATCGGTACTAGGACCAATTATCTTTCTAATTTACATCAACGACATAGATGAGGGTCTCACCTGTACAATCTCAAAGTTTGCTGACGATACAAAAATTGCAAATAGCGTACTCTCAAAAGAACAAGTTGACGATATGCAACACAATCTACAATATGTTGGGCCCAAATTTGGCAAATGAGTTTCAATGCGGATAAATGTAAAGTACTACATATCGGATACCAAAATGAGAAAGCAAGCTATTCGATGAATGGCACTCAGCTTAAGATTGTAGACAGAGAAACCATCTGGGAGTAACAATATCGAGTTACCTAAAACCGAGTCAACAATGTTCAGAAGTTGTTAAGAAGGCAAACAAAATAATTGACTTATAGGAAGGTCATTTGAGCATAAATCCAAAGAAGTTATCCTAACTCTTTACAATTCCGTAGTCCGCCCTCTTCTGGAATACTGCGTTCAATCCTGGTGCCCTTATTACCAAAGAGATTATAGACAAGCTAGAACGAGTTCAACATAGAGATACCAAAATTATACCTAGCCTAAAGAACAAACCATACAAGGAGCATCTTAGATAATTAAATTTATTTCCTTTAACCCAGCGCAGATTAAGAGGCGACTTAATTCATCAAAGGCATCGACAATATGAACTGTAGTAAGTACTTCACTATCGATCAATCTAATTACACGCAAGGAAACGGTGGCAAAATTATTGGTAAATCTTTTAACTCACACGAATCTAAGAATTTCTTCTTCAATCGAGTTGTCAACTTGTGGAATGGGCTTCCACGAGACGATATAGACTGAAGCACCGTTAATTCCTTTAAACTTCGCATAGACAAATGTCTTGCATCAAACCCGCGACTGACTGCGTTTGTAAATGAATAACTTTATTTTATTCCCCCCTCAAATTCATCAAGGATTATTGCGTATATATAGTACTAAGACGTTACTCTCTTTTTCCCAGATATACGAAAGATCTCTTATAACTGTGTTATGTTACTAACCCATCTGTCCTGTACTAACTTCCTAATACTGCCACGGACATTAGTTCCAGGGCAGTAGTTCCCTTTCCAATGTCCCCTTACCCACTCTAAACCACTGTTTGGACACTTGATCCTCAGTGTTTTGGAGGACAAGCAGCCTAGAAGGGTCACTATACCTATTGTTGCTTGATTTCCTTTGTACTCCTTTGTCTGTTTATCTGCCCTATCTGTTTCTCTTCTTTTGTGCCTCTGTCCTGTCTCTAATTCCAGTTTCCGTCACTGCCTTGTCTCTCTGTCCTGTCTGTCTCCCTGTCCTATCTCCGTGTGTCGTGTGTG